>CAKAOH010019528.1:0-45370 GCA_916701665.1 Sebastiscus tertius
GAGGAGGGAGGTCAGGGAGACAGAGTAGACAGGTTAAGACCACAAGAGGGGAAGGGGGAAGGAAAGGCCAGATGATGTAGGTTCAGCGTGGCGCCAGCATCCTTCCGTGCTCTTTGCGCCGCAAAGCGAGAACAACCTGAAAAGCCATCGAGTAGCGAGGGGAGCGCTGTATTCCAGAAGATCATGTAACAAGCAGTCTGGATCAAATAGCAGCCTGCTGGCTTTGAGGGAAGAGAGGGGAGGAGCAAAAGAGAGAGTGTGCAAGAGAGCAGGGACGAGGGAAGGGGGTGGGAGTGGGCTGTGTGTGTGAAAGGGTAGAGGATTAACACTGAGGTAAATAGAGACTAACGAACCAGAGGCGAGGAGGGCGGGGTTTGTGGGGTAAGCCATGAGACGTGTGTGTCTGCCTACACAAACACACACTGGCACTACATCGGCAGGGACAGCCCTCCATGCCTCATTATTCAGCCACCGAGGTAAACCAACCGCCCCCGTCACGATCTGTCGGATCGGTCGAGCAGAACCACAGTGAGGGTCTTCGCTGACCCTCCTGTTGGCGCTCCTTCTTCACACACGCAGGCAGACCCAAAGCGACGATGAGGATTCCATCACAATCTGTGACTCACGTGTGACGCAGTCTTCTGGAATCACCGATGTCCCCCCCCCCCCTCCCCCTTCCTCCTCCTTCAGTCCCCTTTTTTCCTTTTCTCATCTTTGCTTCACTCGCTGGATGGGGATGGAAAAAGAGGTGGTTTTCTCAGCCCATCACCATGGCAACGGTTCTAAAACATCTGCCAGGGGCAGGATGTGCAGACATAGCGTGGAAGTGTCATTTTCGAGGTCGTCACTCTGCAGCTTCTTGCAGGCTGATTTACATGCATCATTCATACGCAAAACATAAAGGGGCTGATCATGAACAGCTGTGCCAACCATGACACAAACAAGAAATACTTCCTTTATGAAGCTTAGTGAGTAATGTTAATGTCAAAATGTTCATTTTTATTCAGGCAGTTATTTACCTTAAAGGCAATTTTGAGGCTGTAGGTTAAATACAGCACTGTAGGTATCAGAGCATACCCAGCTGTGGAGTTTTTAGGCAGATGCCTTGATTTATATTTACGATAAAAAAAAATTATATGGATATACTGTATTGACTGATATATGTGTTAATGTTATCACAATCACACTAAGACAACACCTCAGTTATAATTATAAAAGACTCATTTTTATTTTGTTTTTAATTCATTTTATTTTATTCATTCATCCTCTTCATGTCTCTCTTCCTAGCTCTAGCAAGAGGAAACACAACTTTTGGATGAATGGGGAAATATATGAGTGATGCTTCTGTATTTTTGGGTGAAAACATATAAAATGATAAGCTTAATGTATTATTATCTGTATAGTCTTAATCTCACTTATACTTTAAACATTTTAACCCCAACAACCTCATAACTGGCATAAGCATAACTCCTGAATGTTTGCTCAATCAAATGATTATACATATACATTATATACATATATATACATATATATATATATAAACACTAGTTAACACCATCACTTTCCCCCTTCTAACAATTCCTGCCACACATCTTTATGGATGTAAACCTGAACCATTATGTGAACTTGTGTTGTTGGGTTGATTAAAATAAAAACATGTTTCAATGAATCCATTTCACAGTAATTTGGTTTGAACGTGCATGTGAATGTTGTCAGTGGAGTAGAATCAATGGATTACTAATTCTAAATCCTTCAATCTTCTGTTTGCCTGTGACGTCAAGCCAGCAAAAAAATGAAATATTACATAAATATCCCTAGAGTCTTACTAAATCATAGAGTCTCTGCTCTGAGAAAAAAAAAATGACAACAGAAATGAATGCACAAAGTCCTCCCGCTCTGATCTCTATCATGTAAGAAAAGTAGGTCAACCAAGTGCCACATTAGGAAGAGGCAGGGCAGCAAAGCATTGTTGTACTGCGCCAAGCTGACCTATAATGAAGTCAATCCAGTGACAATGTCTCTCCTGAGCACTCAGGAATGGCACGCAAGTGGAATTTGGGTGTAGTGGCCACAGTCAGAATTACAGCTAATATGACACTCAAAAAGATTCTTAACACAATCATTACAAAAATAGCTATGCTATAAAATGGTGAATGTGTCGGGGTTTTTTTAGGTCTGTGGCACAGGCACCCAGACTCTATCCCATAAATACAATGGCCAAATCGCTGCTTTATTACCTCCTCAATGGTTAACCAGCTAGTTCGCTCATCCTGCTGGAGATCGTGAGGATCTACAATGCTTTTCCCTCCTGTAACGGGTAGTGGTAGGACCCAATTGCAGCACTTTTATTGCCAAACTAAGCAGATACACAGCAGGGCGGGTAAAGCTGCGCACAGTACAGTTCAACAATCCAGCAATGAATCTCCACACAGTCTCTGATTGACCGGTGGGTTCGGCAGGCCGAACCGGACCGTGAGTGGTGAGTGGGCGGTGATGTTTGCCCTGACCCACACAGGCGGAATAGTTCAGGTGAAGGCAACGGTACAAGTAGAGAAGCAGGCAGGAGATGGACAAACCAGTAGGGGACAGGCCAAAGGTATGTCGAAGGATGGCAGAGGATCGGGAAGCCAGCAGGTAGCTACTCACAGAACACACACACACGATGACGAGTGTCGTGACACGGTGAGAGTCTCCTGACCACCGGAAACCACAGGTAAGTAGGCTGCAGCGTTGTCGTTGGACGGAAACATCAAGCAGCCACAGGCGAACAGGAACCAAGAATGCAGAAGCAGATCTCGCGGTCGTGGAGGGGAGGCTGGTGGGTTTACGGGGAATCAGACGAAACAGGTAGGTCAGAGGCAGGCAGGGTCGGCAACAGGAAATCAGTCCGGAACAAAGTGCTGGAGAGTCTTGCATGGATTCATTTTCAATTCAATTCAGTTTATTTTTATATAGCGTCAAATCATAACAGAAGTTATCTCGAGACACTTTATATATAGAGCAGGTCTTAGACCGTACTCTATAGTTTAGAGACCCAACAAGAGATGGCGAAGAACAATCTGGCAAAGAGTGTCTGTGAGGCTGGAGTATACAGTATATAGTGGCAGTGAACAATGAGGACCAGGTGAACAAAGTTGCCTTGATGAGGTGGGCGTGGCTGAAGCTGAGGGTGAATGGAAAATTACTGAATGGGAGCTGGGTGACTGGGCATGCAGAAATGAGCAGGTGACCGGTAATGCAGGACTGTGACACCTCCAGGGCGAGGGAGATATGGTCCGCTGCATTCTCCGTCATCCAAGTTAAGATGGGCAGCCCTTTGGGGGCTTTCTATCGGCACTGCCAAGACAGACACCACTGCTCTTCCTATGGAACGACCTCCTCAAGGTGTGTGATGAGCTTGTTAGGAAGCCTGACCAGAGTGGTGTGGAAGGAGTAGCAGGCAGACTCGGGTACAACAAAAGGATTTTATTCACAAGCAACTGGCACCGTGCTACACTGGTAGGCCGAGCAAAACAGGTACAAACAAAAGAAAACAAATAAACAGTTCACGTGGCTTAACTGAGCGAATCTTAGGGCGTATTCACACCTGCCTTGTTTAGTTCGGTTGAATTGAACCCTACCGAACCCTGGAGCATTTACCCTCCGAGTGCAGTTCGTTTGGGCAGGTGTGAACACAGCAATCGCAATCGGGTGCGCACCAAAACAAGCAAACAGCGGTGCGGTTCGGTACGCTTCGTTTGTGGTGAGAACATGATCCAACCTCGATCCAGCCCAACTGGAGAAAGCATTGCGCCTTTTTGGATTAAACCAGCTCCGGTAGCGAGCTGTGCTGTGCATGTCAACACCGGACACCAGACAACATTACTACAAAAGAGCCTACGCTTGCCCTCGCTATTCACATCAGTACTAAAGAGGTGTAATGTCAGGCTGTGATGAAGACCAGGGGCATACCTGATGGTTCTTGGGAAATAGTTTTGGCATATGTACATGTCACAGTTTAGGAGGGTTAATGCACGCCTCCTCCTCCGTACGTCTTGATATGCGCCTTCGGTGACTCCAGTGCATCAATACATTGTTTTCCAGTCGCAGCTGCGCCTCATTTTCAAATTGTATCATTTGCTTTGAGTGAAAAAAATTGCTATGAGGTAAAAAAAAAAAAAGATGACCAGGGCCAAGATCAAGCCGCGTAGTTGTCACTCCATTGTTGCGTTCTGGAAGTCTGCTCTTCTTTGTTTACTTCCGGGAGTTTTCCAGCATGGAAATTATGACCAATGGTCCCCTTGTAAATGCTGCCGTGTGAACACAAACCAACCTCGAGGCAATATGCAACATGGTAACAATGTGGCTCCATCTGTTTGGCGACGCTGGGAAGCTGCTTGACATCCTCCTGAATCCACCTTCTCACATATGTTCAAATTATATGTATTATTTTTTGTCATATGGTTTGTCTATGTTGTATTTTCATCATGTTGTTAGTCCGCACACACGACATCTATTGCACATCTGTCCATCCTGTAAGGGGGATCCCTCCTCTGTTGCTCTTCCTGAGGTTTCTTCCATTTTTTCTTTTTTCCCTGTTAAAAGGGGTTTTGGGGGGGAGTTTTTCCTTATCCAACGAGAGGGTCATACTGTAAAGGTCAGAGGGTGTCGTATTCTGTACGTATTTTAAAGCCCCCTGAGGCAAATTTGTGATTTGTGATTTTGGGCTATACAAATAAAATGACTCGACTACTGTGATAGACTGAATATAGTCTGTGTGATTTGTGTCAAATGAAACCGTCAGTTTGATTCTCTACTTCCATCTTGTGTCCAAAGCTTGCATCACAGTGTGAAAACCACAATGTGAGTGAAAGCATTTGGGTGTTCTGTGTTCACTGGAAATCAGTGCCATTTTATCTACAGATGTTTTTAAATTGCACTGCCATAAAGAAAATATATAGTGCAGAATCTGGTATTGTGGCGTATTAGGCATTAAAGAAGGATAACCGATGGTACATCTTTGGGAGCATTAGTTTTATCATAATCTGCTCATAATCCAAGCGGAAGTCAGTCAGTTCATGTCAAAGAATGAAATTCTGCGTATACTGCACATGTCACCATTGTTTTAGTTTTTTATTGAATACAGTTGCTACAAAACTCAGTTTGTTGTTTTCTTTTCTTTCTTTACTTCTCTTTTTCTTGTTTTTTTTTTACAAAATAAACCAATAACAGTATTACAAATAATTAAAACTGATACATCATTCACAGGTATGCCATCAAATATACATTTATACAGAAAAGCATAAAATAGAAAAACATAAGTCCAAGTGAGATCACAGTGGTAAGGGCTGAGAAGAGAGACGTGTTTGGCTGCGGGTGACCCCTCTGGAGTCTAACATTGACCCCTGTGTCATGTGCTTTGGACCGAAAAGGGTCCTGGAAATATATTCAAACCTCCTGTGTACACAGAGTAGAAATGTTTTCAGGGCCACCCCGGGTCAGGCAAAAAGGAAGATTGTGCAGTAAAGGGAACATGTACTCCATTAAGCTGAAATATTGGATTCTGAGACTTAACAATAACCTTCCGACTGTAAAACAACTGCTTGGATATGGGGCTGTGGAAGCCGCTAATTTGCTTCAGTTAAGTTGTTCAGAATTTTGTTGAAGGACCCTCAAAATGAAGTGTGTCTTTTTTCATTCTACCACGGGGGGTTGCCATCGATGGGCATTTTCAAATTGTACACATAGTGGCTTTAAGAAATAGTTCAACAATAAGTGAAATACTCTTATTCCCTTTCTTTCAGAGAGTGAGATGAACGGCAGCAGGACGCAGTGACTTTGTGCAGTTTTCAGCATTCATATTGTGACATTGGGGTTGCCAGGTTTGGTGTTTCCGAGCTTTCCCCTTGCCTCCAGTCTTTAAGCTAAGCTAGGCTAACCACGTTCTGACTCCTGCTCTGTACTTAAAGGGACTGTATGTAACTTTTTACACATATAAATTGTTTTTTATTGCCAATGTGAGAACAGGTTGTAACCCGAACCCGGGCCCGTTTTTCCGGGGAAAATCCAATGGATGTGACTCGCGAGTGCCTTAGCCGTAGCTAACGTTCAGATAGAAATGGAGTCTGCTAACGCCAACAAACAAGAAGCCCCCGCCACAACCCAGACTCCAACACAAACAATAATATCTAGCAAAGCCCGTCTTGCAAAACAGGAATGTGACCGTCGTCGGAGGGAGAACTAGGATCAACCATCAACCGGGCCTGCGATTCATGGAAGGACCTTCGTTTGGTAAGCTAACATTACTGCCAAGCATGTGAAATATAGAGTGATATTGTGGTTTTAGCTGTCAGTCACATTCAGTCTTGTGTGTGTCGCCTAGCTGTTTTGACCGATGCTCACTTGCGTCGACGTCTGACTGACGTTGACTTAATGGCCACACGTGTCACTGTTAACAAGCAAAGAGCCCCTTTAACACACAGATGTGAGGTTGAGATCCATCTGAACATCTCACTCCAACAGAGAAAGCAAATAAGCAAATTTCCCATAACGTTCCTTCAGAATCAAAATGTGCAGAATGTGAACGTTTCCAACTTATCTACAGGAAAAATTAAAAGGAAACCTACTGCCAGAACCAGGCCCATTTCAGCTCTATGCCAGTACTGAGAAGTTGCCACAGTGCAGCTCAAACATGGGCCAGCATATGGACGGAGCACGACACACACACACACACACACACACACACCCACACCCACATACATTGAAACAATTACAAAAAGAAACGTTCTCTTTAAACTGTACATAAAGAGGTCATATTCAAGTGAGGTCATTTATATTGTCCGTGTTTGCGAATGCACCCCACATACAGAGACGAGACACAGCAGTTCATCTGTGGTTGGCTCTAAACTCACATGTTCATTTAATAATACAAAAACAAACAGAAATCATATCAAGTGGAAGGAATATCACACTGTTATGAGTGAATGTGTCTCTCACTGCTACATAATTAGCAGATTTAGTAGGTATTTTCAGTTGCCATAGCTCTTCACAGAATAATCCAGTTGTTTCCTGTGAAAATTATTTGACACTTGAGATATTTTAACAACTTCAAACATATTCACTTTGCTTTTTTTGACTACTTCAAAATGTAATTTTAGAATTTTTTTGTGCAACCCAATTTAGCCCATGTTGGTAGTAGACATTCATCCAGGCTGACATAAGAATCACAAACACTATCACTGAGGACCACATTCAGACTTTGATTCTTTTTTTCCCCCAAGAGACCTCATTGTTCAGCTACTCTTACACAATAAGAGATGGTTAAGGGTGAAGGGTGTTTTGTTTTTTTTCTGTCTCATTTATTTAGATGGAAGAGCACAAATATCACAGTCCCGGCCACTAAGCCATCGTGATTATATGCTCACATTTGTAAGATAGGCTCTGAATAATTAAAAAGTACAGGAACTGGAATCATACTGTCTTTTTCTCTGAAGAGAAGTGAATTAAATAACGGCAGTTTGAACAGAGTCAGCTGAAAACACTGAAATGTGAATACCATGCATATGTACAGTGCATTACAGTGTCTTTGTGCATCTGTAAAACATATAGGACCATTGTTACAATAATGCCACACATAGTATGACAAAATAGTGCAGATTGGTATTGAAAAACCAAACTGAACAGCATTTATTAAATATCAAAGGTAAAAGGAGGATGTTTGTTGGAAGAGCTTCAAAATAGATGTGGAAGCACCGTTTTTTTTTTAGACTGCAGTCATTAAAAATGACTGAACAAGTTGTGTAACTCCAGGAAGTTTGACACAGAGGACACCCACAGTGTGCAGAAAGTGTACTGTCTAATGCGCTTTCAAGATGAGATTGTCTTGTACGGTCCACCGAACATAGAGAATAAGTCCAAACAAACATACCCCGCTAAAATATTGCACAAGTAAGTTCAGTGCATTTCTTTAAACTCCAGCATATGCAGCACTGTGCACCAGTATGTATCAGAAGAGGGAGGTCAAAGTGCACTGCCGGATTAACCCACTACAGCCTTTTTGACCGCAGTTTCCCCACTTTGCCCAGTTGGTCATCCAGCCTCGTGAAAAAGTTAGAAACACATGGAATGAACAATAATACAAATTCACATCTGGAACTGCATTTCAAGAGAGTTTTGGTTTTTGTTGTGTTACCTTACAAATTGTTATTTTAGCGAGCAGATCACAAAGAAGACCTAATCCATAAAGAATGGAAGGAAGAAATGTTTTCCCATCTGATTTTAGAATAGCATTGAATCTCGAAACATCAACTGTCAGCTGAGAAGAAATCTGACGGACTTGGGGATTCTATTGGATGCTATCGCAAAATCAGGAGTGTCGTACCTCATACGAATCAAGGACATTCTGACCATTTACAAACAAGACCAGGTTCAATAGGTTTCGAGGTTTGTAAGGACTCGTGCACAGTATATTAATGGCTATCTGTGGTATTTTTCAACCCGAATCCCATTTTCCCATGTTTTTGTGTCTAACTAATAGGGACAATAATTTCTTAAATTGGTCCAGTATTGAGGGAAAGCACCGTAAACGGCAGCTGCTCACAGGCTGCAATGTGTTGCTATTGGGGCAAGCTGACACTGTCATTTACATCCGCTAAAAGTGCTTGTTTTTGCCATGACAGGCTTTGATTGTTATTATAAGTGTCTAATATTATGGAAAGAGTCTAGCTCAAGGAGAAATCTTGTTCTGAAATCTGGTGAGGTGACGTGTTGCTGGAAGACAACGGTGGAATAGTGGAATACCTCCATGGTGGAAATGCAAGTGCCAGCCGGGCAGTTTGTTGTGTTGAGGTACAGAAAGTGAAGATCTAAAAGATTTTCAATGTCATGGCTGAATATTGAGAGGATTTCCACAATGTGGATGAGGGCTTTGAAGTCGATGGCCGCCCGTATATATTTGAGCCAGAGTATACGGATGTTCAGATTTCACGACAAGATTTCACGACAAGACTTCTCTTTGAGCGGGACTTGGACACAATACCAAACAGACCGGATCAAGCGAAAGGTAAGAAAAAAAGTCTTATTTCTCTGTAGGGTCCTTTCTATAATGTTGTCACTTGACACTTATAATAACAATCTGAGCCTGTCAGTGGTAAAAACAAGCACTTTTAGTGAGTAACGTTACACTGATGCTGCTCACTTGCCCTCGCAGCTCATTTCGCTGCTGCTGGTTACAGCATTCTCCCTCAATACTGGACAAGTTTCAGAAATTGTTGTCCGCATTAGTCACTTAGACACAAAAACATGGGGAAATAGAGTTCAGGTTGAAAAATACCTAAGACGCCTTTTAACAGTGAGTGGGTAAACCTTTGCTTTGTGCTAATATGGTAGAAGGAAGAGGTTTAACATGCCAAATCACACAAACATCACATGACCCAAGGTGAGAATATTTTTTGTTGTACTGTGAAGTATAAATTATTGTCATAACCGCATTATAAAAAGCACAGTTTTATCAAAACTCAAACAATAACAAAATAGAGTTATAGTGGTGAGAATTTAGGTGAAGTCTAAAAATCACATTTAGAATCCCCACCCTAAAACCGCCTGTTGACACAGTACTCAGCATCTCACCTCAGCCGGATCATTGTAAACCATAAAGGGAATATTATGCACCTGGACAGATAATCAGATGAGAGTCAGAGGGCTCATATTTCATGGTGTCAATATGGAGCACAGGAACCTGTATGTCCTACACAAACCCTGAGAGGATAAACACTCATTTTAAAGGAGGTCATAATGTGTTCTTTCCTGCAAAGACTGTCTTCACAAGAAAAACGACAGCAATAGCTGTTTGGTCAAATGCATAATACAGCCTCTATTTACAGCTCCAATGGCCGAGTTAATTAGGATTTCTGTCACAAGCAAAGGCGGAAGTACCAAACCCTAACCAAGCAGTTTTATCTGCCTAAACCTAATCAAACCTTAACCATAGTGGTCGACAGTCAAATGGATCATAACGGTGATGTGTAGTGGTTTTTAGAAGCTACTGAAAAACAATGTCGTCCTTGCAATTGAGGCATTAGATCATAAAATCTGTAATTTTACAAAAAAGAAGAGATTGTTTTCTCGTAATTACGAGATTTTGATCTATTTAATCAATGCAGTCCTAGGAACAGATGTTATAGGTTGTTGTGGCAGTCCCAGTTACGAAGGAGCACACAGAGGTTTGGCTAAATGCTAAGGGCTATGCTTTGTTGTTGTGCGTATAATGAATGTTCAGTGAGCGATTCAACAGAAATATCAGTCCTTCAGTTCTGTCTTTTATCAGCATAAGCTGACACTTAACAAACTACATAGGATCAGACACAAGGGCATTAGGTGAGATGCGATCTCGTCATTATGAGATATTTCATCTATAGTGAGTGCAATGCACTTTTGTACAACCTGTGTTAAAACACAGCACAGTTGAGCTGGGAGATAACTTTGGAATTTGGATATATTTAGATATTGAAACACAAATTGCATTAGTGTGAACTAGACTGCAATAAACACCATTCAGCTTTTTGTTGGGGTCCATGCCAAAATAAAGCAAAGCATATTAATAGGTAGATATGTGAGATAACCACTGCGAGTGTTCTTGAACAGCTGCCTGTAAAGCACAGTTCCTTCACCTCCAAAACGCACATGCAGCAGTGTGAGAAGACTTTGATTGCAATGTGTTGTTTCCTGACTCCGACCACAGTGAATGACAGACAGTGTATGGTCCAATCAACATTTGCATATGGTCTATTTCAGGTGCTTGGAGTGTTTTTCAAGGTTAAAAATGTCCTTGGTAAGAAGATGTGTGTAAAAAATAAGCATATCAACCAATTGGCTTTTAAAAATAACAGTAGTCATTTTCAGATGACCAGCTCACACAGGATTCATTAAGGAGGCCACTTTTAAAGTCTCTGGGTTGACAGGTTCTTTCATTTGTCTCAGATGTCCGGTGAAAACAGCATCTGCAGCCTCTGACAGCACAGACATTGAAATATGTGGTGACTTTTTTTTTAAGAGCCCTTTTAAAGGGCAAATCTCTTCACTTCATTCCAGTCTGGGAGTCAACAAACAAGGAACAAAACCCAACACAACCACCGTCAGAGTAACAGTAATGCAACGTTAACAGGGGTCAGAGTGGGTGCAGCTGGAGAACCAAATAGAAACCGGGCACTGTGTTACAACACAACACACCTGCACACAACTGAAGCTTTATTTTTCTTAATAAGTGCAAATATTGTTAGCTTCTGTTGAAATCAGGTGCTTTCAAAGAGCAAGCTCTTAGTGCTGCTGCCTCCACAACACAAGTTGCAACCACAAGGAAAGAGCACACTGCTGGTTTGCACATGGGTTCTTTTCTGCTGACTCTTTTCTGTGCCTTTTTGACATAATACTGTATGCCTTTGTGGTGTTGGATATAGTCTGGCGACTGCCATTAACCCTTGTGTATTTTAATTCCTTCCTAACATTGTCACATTTTTTTTTTTTTTTTTATGTGTTGTTTTTGTAATGTTCGGAAACAGGGGATCCAACTAGTGCAATCACTTTATGCAGTGATGGCCAGGTATGTGGAGGTGTGATAGTAGACCAAGTAAGTGATAATGTACAGCGAGACAGGGCGATGCCGATGTCTCTCATCGCCCTGGAGGGGTTTATTTCACAACAATGACCGACTCGCTGTACATTATCCTGATTATTACACGGCTACTTACTTAAGAAATCAATAATTTGACGCAAAAACGGTCCGTCAGAGTCCGACATCAGAACTGCGCCCATAGCAACGGTCTATTATACATAGCGACGGTCTGCTATAAAGAAATAACAGACCGTAGAACGCCGTAGATTGACCAATCAGAATTGAGTATTCAACAAAGCCGTGTAATAATAGGAAATAATATATA
The DNA here is from genome assembly GCA_916701665.1 of Sebastiscus tertius. Classification (NCBI taxonomy): domain Eukaryota; kingdom Metazoa; phylum Chordata; class Actinopteri; order Perciformes; family Sebastidae; genus Sebastiscus; species Sebastiscus tertius. The sequence continues at coordinate 11,913 of CAKAOH010019528.1, forward strand.
GAGAGGCAGTTACATAATGAAAATATATTAAATGTGTATTGCTGTAAAACGGCCTGCTTTACCAAAAATGGGGTTTGATATGATGAAAATGTTACGAATTACAACTTTAAATAGTTAACTACAACACCCAGGGTACCAGCACTGTGCCCTGTGGCCTTTCAGTCAACATCACCGCGTGACAGATTGAGCAGTAAGAGCCTGCTGTCAATGAGCACCTATAAATTCTCCATTAGAACAATGGGTAGTACCAGCTTTAAGACCATAAGGTAGGTTGAATTTAGTTGATTTCTGTTTTTCATTTTCATTTCCAACAGTGAGTCTTTTACAAAAGAAATTCAAAGTGCAAGGCCAGTTTTGGAAACTGATTTCTCACTGAATGTTTTAACTTGGTGGTAGTGGAGCCAAGTGTTGTGTGTTATCATTTAAGACATGGACTGAGCAGTTTAGATGGTTGTGTTTAAGGTCAACTACAACACCAAGCCCCCGAGCATGATTGTTACCTGAACATACAGCAGCTAAAGAGAAAACTACCGAACATCTGTGCGGTGCTGCAGACTGATAGAACCTGCTGGAGAGAGATTGGAGAGGGGTGGAGGTGGATTGAAGTCACAGTCTGTGTCCTCAGAGGGTCCTCAGGAGAATGCAGGGTTGGTGGCTGCTGGCTGCTGGGTTTCCTACTGTAAACAGAGCATGTGTGCTCCTGGTCTGTAAGGTCACACCTCCACCGAAGTGATCTGGTTCATCTGGGCCCTCATGGCCTGGATGCTGTTGAGGATCTTCTTCTGGTGGCCGGCCAACGTCACTCCCACTCTGAGGATGTCCCTGAAGAGAAACCTTTTGTCAGTTCCACCTCAGTGTACCACAGTAATAACACTTTGAAATTCTTCAAGACACTCTGTTTTCTGGATGATGAAATCTAAGTCTAAATTACAATTTCAGTGTGTTTTATAATATCATTTAGCTAGAAAAGCAGCAGCGAGTAGACGTGGAGCTTTTTTGCCCTTAGTTTTGCCTCTCAGGCTACTTATGGACTACCCTAACCCTGTGATTGGAAGATATGCAGACTGTACTCAGGGCTGATAAAACTGTCAAAACTCATCTGCATGTTTTTGGGGAAAGTTATTTAAGTTGCTGTGTAATTATAATTTTCTCCCAAAAAGTAGGGCTGTGTATTGGCAAGAATCTGGTGATACAATACGTATCATGATACAGGGGTGACGAGTCAATATATTGCGATATATTGCGATACTGTAGATAAGGCGATGTATTGCAATTTTTAAAATTTAATTTTAGGAAAACTGTCGCAGTAGAAAGAACACACCAGAAATAAACACATAAAATAACACATTCAAACTGCATGCAAAAAACTGCATGGTTTTTGTTAAGGTTGCACAATATATTTTTTTTTTATCGTCATCACAATGTCAACGTACACGATAAACACATCGCAAAAGACTGCGATATTGCACACTTTAGCAATATTTTTTTGAGTTAGTTGAAAGAGAATATCAGTTATAAACTGCACTTTAAAATGTTTTAAAATTATTTTTTGTTTTTATTGGTGCCTTTTGTGTTCAGTTTTGATTCAATTTGTTCAATAAATGAATGTTGGAAATACTTTCAAGCAATTTGTTGTTTCTTAGGAGTATACTGAAAAAAGGCAGAACTGAGTATACTTCAATATCTGTTCATTTATCGCAAGTAATATCGTTATCGCGATATTCAACAATGTTATCGCATATCACATATTTTCCTTATAACGTGCAGCCCTAGTTTTTGCCCAAAACTGCATGTGATTATCATAAAGTGGGCATGTCTGTAAAGGGGAGACTCGTGGGTACCTATAGAACCCATTTTCATTCACATATCTTGAGGTCAGAGGTCAAGGGATCCCTTTGAAAATGGCCATGCCAGTTTTTCCCCGCCAAAATTGTAAAAATCGAAACTTTGGAGCGTTATTTAGCCTCATTCGCGACGAGCTAGTATAACATGGTTGACTTCTGAAATCTGGTGTGAATGCAGACTAAGAAAGACATACATTACTGAAGATAAAGACACATTTAGTGCTGTTTCACTGAGACTTTTCTGTTAGGGTTCCAATGTCATTCTAGAGTTTGAAGATATATGGATATTAGATATTTGTTTTCTACAAACTAAGAGCCCTGGCATCGGCATTTAAATCACATTTAACTAACTAACAATGATCCTGCTGATCAGTATTATCACCACATCTCTCTAGGTGTGATCTGTCTTCCTGACAGCGTGGATATATCAAAAGTATCTAACATACTCCATGGTCATTTGAGACACCACATCGAAGCTGGTGAAGCCTTCGTTGACAAAGTTCTCCTTGTACTGGCCCATCTTAATGGCGTCCAGCCACTCATCCACTGTGCTGAAGGAGGAGAAGTCTGGAGTGGTGCGATCGAGCAGAGGTAAGTGAACACTGGTGGACAGAGAGAAGACAAAAGAAAAACACAACGGCGTGTGAGACAGTTGATTTGTGAGGGGTGTAGGTCATTCACAGCGTGAAGTGATTTTGTACCTTGATGACAGCGGTGTCATGGCCTTGAGGCTGTTGGGGTTGCGGATCATCTTGTCCAGGGTGCTGACAATCTGGCTGAATTTGGGCCGGTTGTTGCGGTCTTTCTGCCAGCAATCCAGCATCAGCTGATGCAGTGCACTGGGACAATCCATAGGGGGCGGCAACCTGTAGTCCTGCTCTATGGCATTGATAACCTATGAGAATTTACATGAAAACTAAGTCTCAGAGCATGACCAGAACCTGATTTAGCTCAACAGATAAGACACACAATCAAAACCACCAATGAGACGTCATGAAACCAATGTTTGATTGTTGCTTTTTGAGATGAACCACATTATAACTTGGACCATAGGGTGATATGAGACGAAACTGAAAATTTTAAAAATGTGCTTGTTTGGGTTATCTTCAGCAAGATTGGTTTCTACCCTGTGTAGTGCAGAGGTAGGTCCGGGACTGGAGACATTTTTGACCTAACAGTTTTTTACATTGTAGTAGAAAGCTAGCCAGTCACCAAGCATACAAGAGTCACTTGCTGATCTACAAGGCTTTTTACTCACATCTTGATTGCTCATGTCCCAGTAGGGCCTCTCTCCATATGACATCACCTCCCACATGACTATGCCATAGCTCCAGCAATCACTGGAGGAGGTGAACTTCCTGTACTGAATGGCCTCTGGAGCCGTCCACCGGATGGGAATCTTCCCTCCCTGGATAAAAAACAAGTGTGAAGGTCAACAATGGCACAGTGGACAGAAAGACAAAGACAGACATCATTGCATTACTGATGCTTTTTTTAGAAACGTATTGACTTATTTGCCCGCCTATTCTTTGATTGTTCCCTTTCCTGTTTTGCCACTTAACTTCCAGTAATTTAAATTAATTTGTAATTTACAAAGTGATCTAATTTAATTATTTTTTTTAGATTTATTCAATTTCATTTATAATTATTTTTTTTGATCTAATCTAATCCAATCTAGTTTGGTTTCATTCTCCTATATATAGACTAAAGTGGCAGTAGGCAGTATATTTTTGGCATCATTGGGCAACAAATCCATAATAACCTTTCAGCATATTGTAATTCAAGTGTTCTGAGAGATAACTAGACATCTGCACCTCCTCATGGCTCTGTTTTCAGGCTTTGAAAAAATCTAGCCCGTGACGGGAGACTTTGACCAATCACAGGTCATTTCAGAGAGAGAGCGTTTCTATTGGCTGTGCTCCGGCTGGTGGGCGGTGCTTGGCATTTCTTCAACAGATCTCAACATGGCTGCCGGGTCACAAACTTTCTAATTTTACAGCTAAACGGTACACTACAAGATGTTTCTGAAAACATTTGATTAGAGAAATTAAAGTATTTAGGCATTAAAGTAACAGAATATATTGATTCATATTTGATCAGCGCTGCCTTGTTTGATCAGAGTTTGTGAGTGATTGACAGCCGGCTCTCATTGATGGCAGCTGGATGGCAGACTCCAGATCAGCTCTTACTGCTTGTTTTCCTCCGGTCTGGGAAATCTTGCAGATGCCGTTAGGAGCACCGGAGGACACAGGTAAATGGTTATTTTCAGATTACCTGTCTCATGTACTACTGTCAGGATATAGTGACCGTTTTATAAAAATAACTTATTTTAATCATATTTGCTCCATTTCTACCCACTACAGCTTTAAAATACTTTATTCCACATCAACCCGGTCCTGCTCTTAGCTGAGGAGTTCCGTCAGTCTCTCAATAAAAGTGTCTCTCAGCAGCTTTGTGAATAGCTCTTAAGAGGATACTCTTTGCCAGGAACTTTTAGTGCCTTTTAGGAGAACTCCTAACTGTAACATGGTAAGACACTTGAATACAGCCCTTGCGGTCTATGATGAAGGCTCACCAGAGCGCTGGTGTAGGTGGGGTCTGAAGTATCGTCCTCGAGGAAGCGTGACAGGCCGAAGTCAGACACTTTGCACACCAGGTTGCTGTTGACCAGGATGTTCCTAGCTGCCAGGTCTCGATGGACGTAGTTCATGTCACACAGGTACTTCATTCCTGCTGCTATGCCACGCAGCATTCCCACCAGCTGGATTACGGTGAACTGCCCATCATTTTGCTGTAAGAAAAAGACATCAAATTAATGTTTGTCTTTTGTGATGAACAATGCAAATGACTGAACACTACATCTGGAAAATAGGACTGTATATCGGAATTCCTAAAAATCCACTACAAATCAACCACATATGTCCATGTTGGCTTGGGATCAGATCTCCTAAAAGATTTTTCTCCTTTTTAATCCGTAGTCATGGATGGATAATTCCATTGAAATTGACCTTTAAATTTCAATAGTCTTTTTTTCCAGATTTGTTTTCCAAGAACTCTTTTTCCTCCAACCATAACAAATCTGAAATTGCCATGAAATTTGCTGTGATTATTTATGGAAGATGATCTTTCCTTGAACACCAGAATCACACCGAATTGTTCACTCAAAGTTTATTGAACATGACTGTCAGATGGGAATGGTGGAGCAGGATGATGATGTATTGTGGGTAAGGCTACTGGAAGGACCTCTCATGGCTTCAGGCTCAGCAAACCCCCAAAAGCCTTCTTGAGGATACAGAGACAACTGACCATTGCAAACAGTTGGTATAGGCTTGGCATGGCTGGCTCGCCATGTTTTGATTAAGTGATCTGTGACTCCTTGGCTGGCAGTCGAACCCCAGGGGGGGTTAAGTGTCCACAAGCAAGACACTTACCCTCCAAATTGCACCCGGAGGCTGTGTCATCGGTATGTGAATGTTGGCAGCCTCTGCCATTAATGTGTGAATGTGTGTGTGAATGGGTGAATGATGACATGTAGTGTAAAGCTCTTTGAGTGGTCGGAAGACTAGAAAGGTGCTATATAAATGCAAGTTTACCATTTACCAAAACAGCTAAAACATTTTGTAATGTAACTGTATTAATCATAATAATAATTGTTTATTTATATATCACTTATTGATATTGCAATATTTAGCGATCAAAGCGTGACCCTAGACCTAAACTAACCCTAGAGCTGATCCTGGTGTAACGCAGTATTTACAGATCAAAACTCACTTTCTAGTCTGTGCTTTGGAAAGAAATGTCTCATTGCAGCAGGTGCAGTGCAATGCATGAGTAGATCATGATCAGCGGCTGGGAGGCAACGTTGTCATTAATCAGTGTGTCTCCTTTACCCTGAGGAAGGAGTCGAGGGATCCGTTCTCCATGAACTCGGTGATGATCATCACGGGGGTGCTCTTGGTCACCACCCCCTCCAGATGGATGATGTTGGGGTGGTCGAACTGGCCCATGATGGATGCCTCGCTCAGGAAATCCCGCCTCTGGCGATCAGTATAGCCCGCCTTCAGCGCCTTAATAGCCACCAGGATCTCTCTCTTCCCAGGCTGCCGGAGGTTTCCACTGCACACCTCCCCAAACTCACCTGGCGGGAAGATGAGAGCAGTCAGTGGAAAGTGAATGACATTTAAAAAAAAAGCAAAGTTAAACAAATCATGTCTTAATCTAAAAATTGTCATTACTCTGTCACTATCATAGTTTCTCTGATATAATCTTGACATGAATGATACGAGAACTGTGTTTTTATCTTGTTACACAGTAATATGACATGTTGCATGGATATGGCAAGGCATGCCCTGATGTACCAAGCAGTGAGTATCCTCAGAACTCTGCTGTAAAGTTTCAATAAGTAGCCTACCATAAAATGTCCTCCGTTCAGTCCTCACCCGCTCTCTCTCTGATACCTGACATCATTTCCCTTTTCATGCACTACATGTCTTTTCCTTTACCTGCACCGATGACTTGCTCAATCTTGACACAGGAAATGTCAATCTCCTTGGCAAACTCTCTGACTGCTTCGTTGGGGTCTTCGTATGTGAAGGGGTCGATGTAGATCTTCATTCCTGGTGACACTTCAACAGATAGAGATAAAAGAGACAGCAACAGCTATACACACACAAACTGAAACATAACAGCATAGAGCATTTTTTACATCCTCTACCGAACCAAAACCTGCCGCATGGAACATCAGTGTTAACGGCTGTCAGTCTCTCTGATAACCAGTGGTGTAAATATCGACGGTGCAGCGCACCGGGGACCAGAACCTGTCAGGGGCCCAAAAATCACCTTCCTACACTGTGTACATACTGAATCCGTTATATGCACTTCTGTTACGTCATGTTCTGTAAACAAACCACGTAGGTTACCTATCAGCTCTGCGCTCGAGATCAGACTGGAGACGTAACAACTTATGTTCCTTTGTTTGCTCTTTGTAAACAGGAAACACATGTTTAATATTGTGATATTTACTTGAAATGACAAACAATATAGCCGACAGCAGTAGGAAACGTTCATCTCTTTGGCGATCTCCCTCCAGCCAGCTGCCACCTCATTAAGGTTTTTGTAGTGAAATGAGGAGGTATCGTATAGATAACTCCTCATTTCAGCTTTAATCAGCCGCTCCTGGTCCATGGAGGCAATTTTAAGGCAATTTTAAGGCGATTTTAAGGCAAGCAAGGGGAATAAATTTAAACAGGGCGTCTGACAAAAGTTGGTGTGCCACATCGCGCTGCATCGTTCGCGCCAGGACATTCTAATAAAAAAGTATATGGTTCTCAAGCAGTGTTGTTAATGACTTTACAGAGCACAAGACGTGTAGGATAAACTTCTAATGGGTGAGTACTGGTTTCTTTTTGTTATTATGAAGTGGGATCGGGGATTTAAATCTATAGCACTGTAATTGTTGTGTCTCATATGTTGGAAAATGCGCACCTACTGTATTCCGTGTATGTGAGAACATTTGGCCGCTGAGTCTAGGGCAGGTTGTTAAATTAGCGTTGGTAAATTTGGGCTTTAGCTGCTGTCTGTGGTGCTGATCTAAGGCTGGTTTGCTGTACAGGAGTTGCATGGTGAGCCTCTCCACGGTGGCATAGCAATTGACTGCTTTGCAATTGTTTTGAGTGGTTGTGTGTGTATGTGCGCTTGTGTTTGGGACGAGGGCCCAAGAAAAAAATTTGCACGGGGGCCAATCACAATTATGTTACGCTGCTGCTGATAACAACTGTGCACTGTCAAAAGTGATACTTACTGTGACCACTGGTGTAATGTTGGAGTTTGTCTGTGTACTCTGATTCTGTTCTGTCGGTACTTCTCCCCCTGGGGACAAAAACACAGAGGCTTGCACGTCATGAGATCCACCCCCACAAACTGTGCAACTCCATCCACTGATGAAGACCGTGTGATATATGGATGAAGCTCTGGAAAAAGCTGATAAATGGACTTTGAGTTGGGATTGTTCTGTCAAAACACATGGACAGTGTAAGCGCTGTTGCAGAAAGACATCCCCTCCCTTTAACTGCTGCGGTCTCGATTGTTTCGGCCCTTTCGTCGTCAAGGATTGTTGTTTACCTCCTTATGCTAGAAACACTAGACGACTTGACAACAGACGCCTTCATGAATGCGCTCCGCATGTTTGTCATCCTAAGCATTAGGGTCAGTGTCTCGCTGAAGAACACTTCGACATGCAGACAGGAGATTAAAGGCCAACCTTGTGATTAAAGGTCAACCCCCTCTGAGCCATAGCCACCCCAGATTTTGGACTATTAACAACGACAATATATTTATTACATAATATGTATGTTAACACATTTTTTCACTACTTGTGTACATAACAGTCCTGTTTATTCTTTACCTTAATTTGTCCAGCTTTGTTGTCCCTGTTCTTAGCTGTTATTTCTATTTCTGTCTAAGTACATCGAGAGAGACGTAAAAAAAAAAGTCAAACTCCTTGTATGCGCACAAATACTTGGCCAATAAAGGTGATTCTGATTGCTCTCCATTCATTAGTATTTCTAGGGGTTGTTTGAACCCACATAGAATTATCACCATCTCTTCAGCTTTCCAGAGCTTTTTGGGATCTTTAAGGTCATTGTTTTGGTTTTAGGCCACAATTAGTGTGTGGTTTAGTTTACTGTAGATAGTTTTCTAGCTGATCTAACAGCTAACGATGGAAATAAGCCACCATTAAGTGATACTCCTTTAACAGTACATGGTGTTTGGTACTTAAAGGTAGGGTTGGTAATCTTAAGAAACAAGCACGCTAAATTTTAAGAATCATCCAACCAAAAAACTCAGCCCAGTGTTGCCAACTCTTTTCCAATGAAAGTAGCTAGCAGCACTAGCTCCAAAAGTCCCTAAATATAGCGAGGAAGATGCCAAGTTGGCAACACTGACAGCCCGTCCCTTCAGGCCTCCCTCCAAAGCCACTCCCCAAAATCATAATCACATCATCATAATGAAGTAAACAACAAACATGGCTATTGTTAGTCTGGAAGACTCCGGTGATGCGCAATTAGTGCACAGGTAGAGTGCAGGTCGACAGGTAGGTAGGTAAACTTTATTAGATTCATCATATACATACATGAAATTTAGGGCAGTTAAAGGATGAAAAGCTAAAGTTTTTTTAGGTCAGAGGTAGGTGACAGGTAGGTATTATTACAGTCGTCTGAAAGCCACAGATTTTATAATTTTTTAATGTCAGAGCATTTGAATTTAACAAATATAACAAAAATGTTTTTTTGAAGATTACCAACCATAGCTTTAAATGGAAACACACACATGTCATTATTTGATTGTTTCATTGCCTGTTACACTGCTGGCTCACCTGCAGCAGACAATTATGCAGACAGTGATGGCAATGATGAGGACTACCCCTGCAGCAGCAGAACCGATGATGAGGGGGAGCTTCTCCTGGATACTGGAGTTATATTCCTCTACAGGTAAAATGACAGAAAACCAAGAAATGTGACTCATTTTCAAATATGGATGTATCCTGGGGGAAAACGCACATGCAAATCTAGTTGGTCAGTAAATCTGATTGCCATTACCTACCTTCAGTCATGGTTTGGAAGTACATTTTGCCACTAAAGCGTCCAAATCCAGCGACGGTCCGAGCCCGAACCTGAAAGACGTAGATAGATCCAGACTTCAAGCCTCGTATGACGGCTGTGTTGGTCTGACTCCTCGTTAGAGATGAGTTCCACTCTGCCTGGTTCTAAAACACATGTATCAGAAATATATATATTATATATATATCTATATCAGATAATAATCAGACAAATGCATTTCACTATAATCAAGTCACTACAGCAATAAGATTGTCACAGTCAAACAGTCGTGATGTCTGTATGAGCCATTGTGGAAAAGACTGAGGAGGCCTGTCTTTGATGTACCTTCTCATAGTACTGCAGTTCATAGTCCAGGATCACTCCATTGGGCTGATCAGGCTGGGACCAGGACAGGGTGATGCTGTTTGGGGTTCTGCTGACCTGGTGGATGATGGACACTGATGATGGTGCTGAGAACAAAACAAGGGAAGCAAAGTTAGATACTGTAGAGAAAATACTGTCAGGCTACTGAAACTGAAACTACTGAAATTATAACTAAAACTGTTGGACCGATGATAGTAATGATCACTTAAAGCTTCAGTATATTTTTGGCATCATTGGGCAAAAATTCCATAATAACTTTTCAGCATATTGTAATTCAAGTGTTTTAAGAGAAAACTAGACTTCTGCACCTCCTCATGGCTCTGTTTTCAGGCTTTAAAAAATCTATTTTGGCCAATCACAGGCCACTTCAGAGAGAGAGAGCCTTCCTATTGGCAGTGCTCTGGCTGTTGAGCGGTGCTTTGTATTTCCTCAACTGGTCTAAACATGGCTGCCGGGTCACAAACTTTTTCATTTCACAGCTAAACAGTGCACTACAAGATGCTTCTGAAAACCTTTGAGGCGAGAAATAGGCATTACAGTAACAGAATATTGATTCATATTTGATTAGCGCTGCCTAGTTTGACCGTTTAATTGGAGTTTGCAAGTGATGACAGCTGCTCAGAGACAGCAAGGCTCCAGCTAGGCTCTGATTGGTTATTTTTTCCTACAGTCTGTGAAATCCTGCAGATGCCATTAGCAGCACCGGAGGACACCGGATATAGCAACCGTTTTATAAAGATAACGTTTTATAATCATATTTGCTCCATTTCTACCTACTGCAGCTTTAAGTCATGACATGTAACGTTGGGGTAGCCTCACCAGCCTGGTTGGTGGTGATGTTGACTGACGTGTACTGTGGTGAATAAGGACTCTGGTCAGACACTCCGTTGACAGCTTGTATTTCAAAGGTGTACTGGGTGTGAGCCAGGAGGTCGCTGATGTGGACGCGGGTGTCGGTCAGTCCAAGCTGACGTGGGACAAACTGCACGTTGTCTCCACAGCGGGTGCAACCACCACGCCCGCTGCCGCAGCTCTTACATATGATGTTGTAGACGACGTCTTCTCGGCCACCGCCTTCCTGCGGTGGGCTCCACTCCAGCCTCAGAGAGGTCTCGTTTACTATGGAGATGACGTTTAGCGGAGCTGATGGAACAGCTGGAAGAGAAAGGTAGAGAAGACAATTACACTTATACTGTATTTACAAAATACTAGGGGTGTAACGATTCACCTACTACATCGATGTATCGATTTATATTCCTACGATCCAACTACATCGATAGGTACTCGGCAAGTTGTTCTTCACGGGGGACGTATATCGATTTGCAAAGTAAATATTCGATTGTATTTATACTAAGATTTTGCACCTTGTATTTAAGCACGACAAATGTGATATGGATGTATTTTTTAGCACTTTTAATAGTAAATAAATGTTAAACGTTATTCTGGTTCACTCTCCCTGTCTATGACGTCATGGACATGCGCCAGCAGTGCATCTCAGAAAGACAACAACAAAAATAATCATGGTTGATGGCGGTGAAGAGCCAGGTGAGTGAGAGATATTGTATGTTGGCAAAACCTTTTTTTCACCTGTCTTTAAGTCACAAACACAGGAGAGAAAACAATTTAGATCTGACTTAGAAAATGGATCACTAGAATTAGTTTTCTCACATGCCTCTCCCTAAATCCCGATCACAAAATAATTATTTCTTATGTTGAAATCAGGAATATTTAGATGACAAATATTTTTCTTGTGATTGCAAAATAGATAAATAATAAAAAATCTCATTCACTTTTGAACTTTGGGTTCAAGAGGAGCAGTGTGGTTCGTTCCTAGTCATGGAATAGTGGACCAGTTCTTTACCCTTGCGAAGATACTGGAATTGTCACAAAGTCAAGTGCATTGTCATTGGGTGTTGAGCTCCACCGTTGCAATTTTCTGCAATTTGACATATACATTCAAAGACTTTAAAATTTCACAAAATCAGTTTTTTTTTAGCTCAGAATTCTCCCACTTTATATTAGGGTAAATAATGTATATTTATTTAGAGGTTTTCATGTTGATTATTTGTGCTGTTATGGTTATTGATAATGACAATTTTGTATTTCATTTTCAAATGTTTGAAAAAGGGGGTTGATGCTGTAACCAGCAACACACCGTTAAGCTGTAGCCTACATTACCTCCTCCTCCACCTGCTGTCCCAAATCGATTTCATCCTGCAACTTTTGGAAGAAACAATATCATAGGGAAAGGGGGTGTTTTGAGGTATGATCTATGACATAATTAGAAAAATACATTTGACTTCATATTATGAAAAAAAAATAGTAATCAAATGCAACATAAAAAATCTGGTGTTGTGTTTCGCACCTACTCGGTTTGATTTGTTTGAAATTTTAATGGTTGCTGCTACTTGGTTGGAGTCAATTGAGGTGGTTTTGGTATTTGATTTAGACTCCACCTGGACGCCTCCTTCTGGAGGATCTCTGGGCACGTCTAACCAGGTTTCACCCAGGGCAGACCCAGAACACACTGGAGGGATGATTATATCCCTTCTGGCCTGAGGGCTTCAGGATGCCCCAGGAGGAGCTGGAGGGCATGGTTAGGGAGAAGGATGTCTGGGATATCTTGCTTGGCCTGCTGCTGTGTCCTGGATCTGGACAATCGTCAGAAAATAGCTGGAAGGATGGATTTTTTACTTATATCCTGTCTGACTTCCGTTGCTCCTACAGTAGTGTTATTATGGTAATGATAGCCTTTGAATACGGTGAACGGCGTTACCACGGTTTAACACTCGGTGGCTCACATTACTGCAGTCTTGGAAAGGGAGGAGTGAGCTGAGGGGTATGCAGTCGGTTGCAATCTGCAACCACACCACTAAATGCCACTAAACCCTAGGCACTAGGGATGTTAATAATTAACTGTTTAACCGTTAACCGACATAGATGGGTGCATGTTCATATCAAATTATTTGAGCTGCTGTTTGCAGCAGGCACATGTGACTGTGCTGTCATAACAGTTTGTGTATTATACATACTTGTACAGGGCATCTGTGAAGGGTCGGAGTCACTGCGGTAGTAGCTGTTGCGGCAGACACAGTTAGTTGCTCCCTCACTGGTGGTTCGACTGTTAATGGGGCACTGCAGACATTTGTGGTCTCCCTGTGCCGCCTTGACGAAGCCTGATACACAAGCTGTATGGAAGATATACAGCAGCGTGAGAGGTGCAGGATGCACAGAGAAAAGAGGAAGGACAGAAAAAAGAAATGAGACCAAGTTTAGGAATAAAGTGATGGTATACCATATAAGAGAAAAAGAGGGATAAAAGATCCACAGTTTCAACTTTATATCATGTTGGCTATTGGCTGCTTTAGTATCAGAACCATAAGTATTGGTAGTCAGAAACAAAGACACTACGTCTGAGCTTCTTCATCTCTACATTTTCCCCGCAGAGCATATGATAGCCAGACATCAGCATCTCATAAAGGTCAGCTCATCGAAGTGACATGTGCTGAGACTCCTTCAGATGCTGTCAGTTCTACTGCCCACAAGGTCATAAAACATGTCAGAACATGTGGAGCTGAGGACACAGAAAGAAAGAGTAGGAGAAAGCAAGAAAACTGTAGTATCAGTGTTTTCTATTGTTTCCTCTGTGGATGTATGATGGTAGATGATGTTTACTGTTCACCACTGTGACTTTATATGTTATAATAATACGGTCCAAAAATGATTTAACTCCACCACAGTATTGAAAAACAGAACCTCAAGCCTCAAAAGACAGGATGTATTGCATGGATACTGTAATGGATTCTTGTATGTTGCTTTGTACCTACTGTAAATAATTGATAGTATATTTATATAAAGTGGTTAACACTGTCGCTTCACAGTAAAGGTACATGTCCACAGGCTCTGTCCTTTCCACTCTTCCCATTCATTGTTTATGTAAGCAGCCGTGCAATGCATTCTGGTAGCGTGGCGGCGCGATTCGAGAAACGGACCGTCATGTTGGTCGCTCCTCATTTGCATAAAGTTGAGGTCTAGACTACTTTATACAGATCATGGGCGTCCGACGCAACTCACCACCTCTGGAAACTCGCTAGAATCTTTTAAACTAAGCCTTGTCGATCCAAAATAAAGACAGATTGAGCAACTGCATGGCTTATTTCTCACATTCAATTTTTTCAGAAACACATTTCGGTGAACTATTTTCGTGAAATAAGAGAAGAAAGTTTCCAAATGAGACGCCATGTTGTTTCCGGTTTGAAAGCCTCGAGCAGCAGCCCGCGAGGGAAAGCGTTCGTCCAATCAGGTGCCTTGTGTCTAGTGGCAACCCATATGGCGTCCAATGCTGGGAAGCGAGGTGATTACTCGCGAAAATATAACGCCCCTGTTGACACGTACTATAAAAATGTTCTGAGTTTGAACCTGCCAGCCGTTTTGTGTGTAGCATGTTCTCCGTGTCTGTCTCTATGTGTCAGCCCTGTTATGGACTGGTGACCTGTCCAGGCTATATCCCGCCTCTCGCCCAATGTTACAACCTCCTAAACGATAAGCAGGTAGCTGATTTGATTAAAAAAAAGAAAATCCTGACACCAGGCGGCAACCTCCTGTTCTGATAAATGAAGCACGGCCCCAGCTTGTAGAAACAGACTGGAGTACCATGGGAGCAAAGCAATGTACTGCTGTGGACGGAGGCAGTAGCAAAACATATTTTAGACACCAAAAAGCAAGGCTTACCTAAAAAAATCTATATCTGTTTAAGTGTACGCTATATTTAGAATAACTTGTCTACACTTAAACATGCAACAAACAACACTATATTAAAATAATTAAATAGGCAATAAAATACACAAATGTGTTTCCTTCACTTTAAAGCAGTAGGCCGGCTCTACACAAGTTGAATAAGGTATTGGGAAAAAAAATCTAATTTGTTAAAAAGTATCTAGTTTAAACATTCCTGTGTATTAGATAATAGTTACTTCAAACACTACTTGGGAGCTTATTACATGTATCTATGGATGGCCAGTAGTCCAGACACACCCCAGGGAGAGATTATAATAAAAGGATGATGATTGGGAGGAGGCACTTTCCCGGTATTGAACGACAGCAGTCCATTACTTTAAGAGGTGATAACCACTAATAAGCTGCCAGTCAGCAACGTCTATCATATGAAAACATAATCTATGTATGAACTGTATAGGAATTTAAAAATCACAACTAGAATTTGCCCACCCAGATGATACCAGTACGTTAATATTGAGTCTGAGCCCATGGACTAATAATTAAAACTACCAATGAAATACAATCATTTATTTCCTAATCATTTGAATTGTGTGATTTTTTGCAAATAACCACTATAGAAGACAATAACAAGGTAAAAGGATGTCATTTTCGACAGTTTATACTGTCTTCGGGACGGTTGAATTATTTTTCGGGACAGTTCATGGTCATTAGACGATGATTGGTGATCCCCTGGTCTGTCATCAACCATTTGGTTTAGAGTGGAATATTTCATTGGATAAGTGAAAACACACTGACCCGCTAATGGCACCACTAGATTCGACTATGTGTCGAACATCTCAGTTACGGTTTGGTTTAATTTACCGAGGTTCAGTGATATGGAACACTCTGCCATCTCATATTCTAAAGTTGGCACCAAAACAATTTAAAAAAGCTGTTTAAGATTTGTTTTTTATCTCCAGAATGTTTTCTTTAAGGATTATGTAAATTGCTTACTAATAATGAGTTTTTATTGATGATATAATAATGTGAATCTAAATTATTTTTAAAAGGACTTTGTCTACTTACATACTGTATATGGATGTCTGATAGTGTGTAATCTCATCTTTTCCTTTTTTCTTCTACTCTCTCTCTCTCTCTCTCTCTCTTTACCATCCTTTTGAATATTTTATTCTCATTTTATAATTGATGCACTGGAGAGTGCCCTGATCAGAGGGTTTTCTGCACCTCTTCATCACATTTGTTGTTTATGTAATATCAACTTGTATCTTTTTTATATATGAAAACAAATAAAATCTAAATCTAAAAATTGAAAAGTCAGATAAAGTCCTTTGGAGTCATGTGGTGGGGACTACTGGACCACAGTGGTGGACCGATTGACCTGCATATATAATTTATTTTCATTCCTGTAGCTTGCCTGCTAGTGTGGCTAAAATAGCTCAGCTGTGTTTATCACTACATTTTCAACTGACTGAATGAAACGTTCTGCTTCTGACACTGACAATGTAAGCAACATACCCAAGAAGGCCCAAATCTGCTCTAGCAAGAAATTAAGAAAACAGAACAGAGATGTCATACAGTAGAGCAGCAATGTAGAGCAACAGCTGGCGAGCTCCTTACCTCTGCAGACTGTACCATTCTCTACCGCCTCGTACCCGGCTTTGCACATGCAGCGCCCGATGGGTACCATCCACTCCCCATCCCCGTTACAGTACAGCTTGATGGGTACATCCACTTCCTCCCCGTTGGGTACACACACACCTCTGGCTGCCACCAGTGAGGTGCTCTCTGCTCCGGACAGAGTCTCGGGGAAGATGGCGCCATTCTGGATCACACTGGGACATTTCCTGTAGAAGACTCGAACGGCGATGAGCGACATGCAGGCGCCATAATCCTGGAAAGCGAGGTAGAAGCCGTTGCGCGAAACAGGTCCAAAACTCCGGACTTCACTGTTGATCTTCATGATGCGGCCGCCGAGATCCACCTGAGAGAAGCTCTCGTCGGCCGCGATCGTGTCCACTTTCACCCACGGGTTCTCCATCCAGGGTGGGGACGATGTAGTGGCTGTGTCCGAGTCAGACTCGTAGTAAAACAGGTTGAAGGTCTCCTTGCAGGAGCCGGGGACATTGGGTATGGAACTGCAGTCGCGCACTGAGAACTTCATCTGGACGTGGATGCGTTGAGCACCCCGGCGGCGGATGAATTTGGTGCGTACCCAGTTGTTCTGGCTGCTGTCAAATACATTGCACACCTGGTATGTTCGGATGGTGTTCATGTTTTCATCATACCCGCTAACTTCTTCCCACTAGAAGACAGACAGGAAACAAAACTATTTATTCAGTGACACACACAAGATGTACAAAATCTACAAATACTTTGACAGTAACAGTTATTCTCAAGGGCAACAAGTACTCCAACCTAAACAACAAAATAGGACATTTGACATAAACATACACAGACGAGAGGGAACAAAGAGAGGGGAGGGAATCTGAAAAGAAAAGAAAGAAGTAGAGTTTTTGGTGAAATCTAAGATCAGTCTGAAACCAGTGGTTTAATAATAATACTTTGTTACAGTATGTAAAGCTGCAGTGGGTAGACATGGAGCAAATGTGATTACAAAAAGAAGAGAAAGAATAGACATTTATTTAACAGATAGAATTACTGGTTACTTTTCAGATTACTTTTTCTGATTTTATGAATTTGTAAAATATAACATATTGTCAGTGGTTTCCAACCTTTTTGGCTTGTGACCTCTTCAGGTCAACAGTCTGTCCTTGTCATGTTTTTAGATGTCCTTGAATTGTTATCAGTTCCCCCAAAGACACATTTCTCCTCTAAACTTTTCACATGGTTTCATTTAAATATCTGTTTGAGGCCCAAAGAGGTCAAATGATTCAATAATTCTGATAAATTGTAATAAAAGTACCAAAACAATGTTGTGGAACCCTTTTCTTCCTTCTTTCCTCTCCATTGATCATCTCATGACCCCTCATATTTATGTTGTGTCCCTTTGGAGGGGCCCAAACCCTAGGTTGGGAACCACTAAACTAAACTAGCTAACTGTATATGAAGTAGTTAGAACTAGCTCCACCTCAAGCAGCTACAACAGTAAAGCCTCATTTATGCTCAGCGCAGTGAGCCGACGAGAAAATTACATCATCGCTTGGAGGTTAGCGACAGTAGTAATTGCAGTTCACAAATGCAGTGTTTGGCGGTATAGGTACGTCAGATTTTAGTGTTTACTGCTGTTGCCAGGCAACCTACTCTCCTTTCCGGTACCACTCGTTGACTTCTTACTTATGCACAGAATATTTTGTTTCTACACCTCCTGGCATTACGGAGCATATTGCAACAAACAACGCGCTGAGCATAAATGCCTCTGTGCAAGCTCGTAGTGCGCGCGCCATCAACGGAGGCCTGCGCCATGGTGTCTAGCACGAGTATAAACAAAGCTTAAAATGCTGTGTACACATCGAGGCATCAGCATCACTAACCTGGTAATGTCTTTTATAATAATATATCCATCACAAGGGACATTGTACTGCAGAATCACTACTTCTTCTGCTGATACTTTCACTACATGAAGCTGAAAATACTCCGCTTTATCTTGCTATCAGACAGCCCTTTCCAAAGGGGAACTGAACGGAAAGTGAAAGTTATTTATGATCTCTTCAAAGCCACCAGACTCCATTAAGGAAAACAGTGTACATTAGTTTCCCTTTCTGTCCAGTTCCCCCGTCGGAAAATGTTCAAAATATAGTGTACACTTAAACTAATACTGATTTTTTTTTAGGTGGCTAAAATATGTTTTGCTGCTGCCCTATCCACAGCAGTACAGTACATTGCCTTGCTCTTGTGTCAGTACTCCTGTCTGTTTCTCCAAACTGGGGGCGTGTCGACTGTCATCTACTGAAGGTAAAACACTGACTGTGGATAAGAACCTCATACAACCCCACTTCAAATAATCAGAGTAAGTCACTGTCCTTTCATTTGAGGTATTTCAGCCAAAAGAGCTGGATGTGTGAGGGCTTCCAGCTGTCAATCAAAAGATGTTCATAATGTCTAGTTAAGTCACCACAGCTCCTGTCACATTGTAACACAACATTTGGAAATTAGCTGGATGTTTTACACTGTTCCTTGTGTCTTGGTTTGTTCCACTCACCCCTTGTGATGGGTTGATGGTCCAGCCCAGTTCTGCTGTTGCTGTCGTTGAATCCATTAGTATCTCTGCAGGGGACAAAAACAAAAAGGTCAGAGTTATATTGTCACGGTGTGGCGCTGTGCCCAGAGGCCGTTGGACTTTTCCTTTTTGTTTGGACTTAAGACTATATTGTGTTTATAGTCTTATCTCGCAGGGTCTCAATATTCAACCCCATAACTTGTACAGAGTATAATAAATCAACAAGTGAGCATTGAATCATGGCATACTATAATCAACTCCAAACCTTGGAATTGTTTAATGAAGGAATAAAAATAAATAAATAAATACAATTTAAAATTTAAAATAGAAAAGTAAAATTAAATTAATAATATTAATGATAGTACCAATCATAATAAATACAAATTTAAAATTAAAAGTTACTAATATTAGTATTATTATTATTTTATTATATTTAAAAGGGACCATGTACAGTTTAAAACATAAATGTCACCATTTAATGCACCGTACCAGATTATAGCTTTAAGCTAATTCACATCTGTAGTCCCTACAGATGTGAATGTTATAGTAGTGTTATTAATGTTAAATTAACATTACATAAATAAATATAAGAAAATACAAAATTACTGTGATAATACTAGTACGATATGTAATATCTGCATGCAATATGCACAAAAGAAATAATATTTATATATATATATGTAATACATATGAACACAACTACATATGAAATGAAGTATTTCCACACATACGTCTCCATCCATAGACATCTACAGGCTTCCATATATAAATAAAATTGTACAGTATTTCTGGCACCAGTCTTCGAAAATACTGTCTCAGCTCAAAAACCGAAAGTCATTTTGAAAAACCTGTTTTACTATGAGCGCCGTGAGGCTTCACTGAAGAGACTGATGTATAATGTTTACATAATCTTGAAAATGCTCAAACTGGACTTCCTGGATCATATTTAAAGTAGCCGTAGGCAGTATATTTTTGGCATCATTGGGCAAAAATTCCATAATAACCTTTCATATTCTGAGAGAACACTAGACTTCTGCACCTCCTCATGGCTCTGTTTGCAGGCTTTAAAAAATAGCCTGCCATTAGGAACACCGGAGGACACAGAGGCACAGGACTTTTTCTCAGACTACCTGTCTCATGCACTACTGCCAGGAAAGAGTGACATTTTATATTTTATATAATAACTTTTTTTAATCATATTTGCTCTATTTCTACCCAATGCAGCTTTAATGACCTCACCTGTTCCTAAAACAATGCACCCACACTAAAAATATCCCTTGCAGTTTTTAAACATAGTGCTAATTTTAACAAAATACCACAACATCCTGACAACCCTGACATCTGTTCTCTCTGTCACTACATCCATAAGCCTCTGAGTGGAGTCCATAATCTCCGTGCCATCCCCCCACCACAGAGTAGAAACTGTCAGGTGAAACCATGCTGCTAGGTCTATGTATCCAACACATCTTCAATTATTTACATCATCCAGAGAGTCTGCTGATGAGTAAAGCCTCTTCCTTCAGCGGCTTCGAAGGAGGTAAGAGATGATCACAGCTCACAGATCATCACTGCCTGCCTCCATGTTCCCAAATCGAATTATAAAAGACTTTTAAGTGACAGTTGTTTTATTGTTTCCTATGATCCGCTCCTTATTAACACTACTGCACAATCTCACGCACACAATTTGCCCACTTCAATGAGTCTATGCATAAAAGTAGCTATTAGCCTACAAACAGAGCAGAAGGAATTCACTGAGCGCCCTAAAACATGCTGCTTTCAGTTTCACATGTCATTAGGAAAGGAACCAGAACTGTAGCATTCACATTAAAGCAGCAGCGGGTAGAAATGGAGCAAATATGATTAAAAAAAGTTATTTTCATAAAACGGTCACCATATCCTGACAGTAGTGCATGAGACAGGTAAACTGAAAAAAATCATGTGCCTCTGTATCCTCTGTTTCTCCTAATGGCATCTGCAAGATTTCACAGACCGAACAACCAATCAAAGCCGGCTGTCAATCACTCTCGAACCAAACAGTCAAACTAGGATCAAATATGAATCAATATTCTGTTATTGTAATGCCTATTTCTTGCCTCAAATGTTCAACATCTTGTAGTGTACTGTTTAGCTGTAAAATGAGAAAGTTTGTGACCCGGCAGCCATGTTGAGATCTGTTGAAAAAATACCAAGCACCGCCCACCAGCTGGAGCACAGCCAATAGGAACGCTCAATAGGTCATCTGAAATGACCTGTGATTGGCCAAAGTCTCCCGTCACGGGCTACATTTTTAGCGCTCTTTTCTCATTCTTCAACTACAACACAACTACTTCCGTTACTTATAGCGCGTACAATCGAGTGCACTTTTAACTGTAACAGAAGAACTAACATCATCAGAATGCACATAACTTTGGGCTGGTCAGTGGTGAGGGACAGGACGGTTATTTCTCTGCTCTGTTTTATGAGTAATATTTTATTGTTTAAAATCCTGAATGTCCCGTACCATCAATTTTCATATAGTAGTAATGACCATGATTTTACTAGGAATGCATCAAGAAGATGTTTTTCACTTCCTGTTTCAAAAATTAAATATCACATTATGTTTTGTGATACTGTATCAATTTTTAATTAATAGTTTACTGTTTAGTCAATACTTTATTTCATTTGCAAAGAGATGCATCATCTCAGTGTATGTTTTTTTTTATTCATTTACTGATTTTATGCATATAGTGGTGTTATCTTTATACTATGACAGTTTTCCTAAAATGTGATAAAAATCTCAATATATTGCCTTATTTACATTATCGCAATATATCGCAATATTTTAATCATAACCCCTGTATCGTGATGCGTACCGTATCGCCAGATTCTTGCCAATACATAACAAGTAAAACTGTTTTTAAAAAGATTTTAAAGAAATATCTGATGGCACAGAACACCAGCCCTCTCCAAATATGACACATTTGGCTACACTACTGTATATCTGACTAATGATCATTAATGAGGATTATTTATACTTATACTATACATACAGTATTTATAGTTTGGTGACTGTATACACAGTTTTTATCATGGTGCTGCTGTTGTTTTTAAGCTGTATTGAATGTTTTTAAGGTGTGGGTACTTGTTGTTTTGTTGTTAGTCAGTAGTACTTTAATTGTTGTTGATGTCAGTAGTTTGCTTGTTTTTGTAAAATTTTTGTCGTTTGCTGTTATTTTCAGTAGCAGTTTTATTTTTATTTTTTGTTTCGTTTGGGTTGAAGTTTTTCTTTATGTTCCCCTTTTTTCAATTACCTATCTGTTTTTACATTAAGATGTATTGTTTTTGAACGGACCCCAGGAAGAGTAGTTTGTACCGTGGTAGTAACTAATGGGGATTCTGGGTAAATTAATAAAATAAATAAACATCATCACACAAGAATTGACAATTGGACTCATTGGATCCACAAGAGTGTCAGCCTTCCAGTCATACCCAATTTATACAATTCCAAGACTGTTTATGGGCCCCAGTATGCAAAAATAATAACCCCAACACACCATTTTAGAATAGGTGCAAATGACACATTTATACTACATGCAAAACACTGCATGTTTTTTGCCCAAAACTGCATGGGATTACCATGAAGTAGGCATGTCTGTAAAGGACGGGGGGCTCATGGGTACCCATAGGACCCATTATCATTCACATATCTTGAGGTGAAAGGTCAAGGGACCCCCGTGAATACGGCCATTCCAGTTTTTCCCTTACCAAAATGTGTAGGCTATCCAGCGGGTCTCAGAGGGTTGGCAAACTTGACCACTTTTTGAACTACAGCTCGTTTTGAAGTTACACCGGACTATTGTCACACCTAACAATACCACACAATACAAAGCAACCAAAGGATTTGTGTCATAAATCCATGCCTCCACAAAGAGTATATCTCTATATTATTAATGTGAGTCATGTATTGGTTTTCAGAGTCAGGCTGAAATGCGAGCATCCACTGTTGCATCCAAATGGCCCATTTTTCCGGCTGCTCGCTTCCTGTTAGTATCAGCAGCGATTAATGAGGAGCTGGGAGGGAGCGGCGAGCCAGGTGTCAGCGCCGCCGCTAAACAGGAATAAAGAGGCCATGAGCACTGACCCGCAACCAATTCTCACAGACTCAACCAAGAAGGAAGCAGGAGACAGAGGAGACTGAAGATATGAATGTGTGTCTGTGCCACAGTCCTGATAGTAGCTTATGGTCTTTTACACTGTCACCAGTCATTTACAAAGAACTAGTCATATATATTATATTAAAACAATTTTATTAAAGGAACAACATTATTTAATTGGGGTGTTTTGCTTTAACTTTTATTTTATTTTGAAAAAGTGTAGTCTGTTTCCAAGACATTTTCAGTCAGTCAAATTAGAAAAAATGACACACATCCACTCTTCTTCTATTCTTGACTCACAGCGACATCCTTTTTGAATGGGTATTGATACCAAAACACCACTTCTTTCAATAACTTATAGCCTAAACAAATAATCTACAAATGAACTAAAATACACTATAATACAAAAATATATGAATGCAATTTTGAAAAAAATTATAATTTCAGTATTTACATGGTGGCTAATTGTCTGCTTTGACAATATTGTACAAATAGTGTTTCAGAAGTACAATCTTTATATACTATATATATATATAATTACAGTGGATGTATGTATTATTGCAATATTTCAGTGTGTGGGTACACACGTTAGGCTTTATATGGGCACTTGATACATCAATACCTGCATCTTTATACAAACTATTCATTGACTTGATACTAACTGTAGACATTGCAGTTACATTTTCGCACAAAAATACATCCTGCACTTGCGATTCATTGCTCCCATCCAACAGAGGGTTACTTGAGATTAAATTAAACTGTGAATTTACCACCTCACTGCCTGTATGGAGATGCATTTTGCCAACCAGACAGCAGTTCAGAACAGCAAACATGCGATCTGTCATGATCAGACAGAGAGCTTAGAAGATGCGTGTTAATATTTGTGAATAATGAAGAGCAGTGCTGCAGTTGTGTATTTAAAATGCAGGCGGGCTGTCGCTGGCTGGAGCTGCTGATGGGAGCTGGAGCAGAGAAATGGGGACAGCATGGGCTGGTGAGGGCGGGGGTGCATTAGTATATGTTGCCCTCCTTTCGTGACTAGACATTCGTCATGGCATCTCCTGAGTCTCTGCAGTTTGATCACAACTGACTGGACACAATATGCTGCAGGAAATTAAAAGTCACGACTAAATAACAATATAAATGACATCCTGTTCAAGAAACTGGGAGCACTAACACGTAATGATTCTCATTCATTTATATTTAAGTAAAATTTGGATGTGATGTTCTCGTCGTACACTGTAGTGCTAACTCCGTCTCTTTTTCTATCTAATAATGACTCCCTCCCCTTCCCACTGGCTCCATCTGTCCTTGCATTCCTGCAGTATATATATAGAGAGAGCTCTTGTTCTGCCTTTCTCTGCATGATTCAATGAAAAGTAGGGCAAAGAGGAGGAGAGAGTGGGCCAAGTCCAGCACACATAATCCTTGTAGGCTGCGCCACGCTCTGTACGCCACGCTGGATTAAACCCACAGGGATACATCAGCGAAATTCACTTTGTTTTATGTCACCGCGCTGCTCGCCATGCTGCTTTCAGCACCGGCTTTCATACTCAAACACAGTTTCCTGCATTATTCTGATGATTTTGTTCTTAATTAGCTATCAGACGTTGTCGAAGTTTATCCTAAACAATGTAATCAAATGATGTTATAGTGAATTTTAGATATGATTCATCATCCACAGTGTAAAGATCATATTTATATGTACAGTCTCACTGGTTAGTGCGACATCATCTCTTACACAACACTGGATTACCATCCAGGTCAAAGTGTGCAACTACCCCGAGATCCCACAACCCCCAGGAATTGAGGATTTGTTTAGGAATTTGTACCACTGATGTACAATATCAAATACCAGGTTCTGGTTATTAGCTATCTTGTGGCCAGTGTTGTAGAGGGACCCTTTGTTAAATTGAGATATTGTGATCATATGGTGCATATTCTTAAATGCGCCTCTGCATGTATCATACAAGCTCTGTGATGACAGTTTTAATTCTAGATTTATAGCCTGTTCGTTCCGTGGAGGGATTATTTGATTGTCTTCTCCACACTGTTTTATCCACCTCTACTGCTACATAACCGCAACTGTTCCGCGGTTACGACATGGTGTAACACGCAAAAAGCTGTTTCACAACGTTAACCCAGAGGCATGAAATGACACATGAAAAGCCTAAAGTGCGTTATCATGACACGTGGAATGTCCGGAAAAATAATCGATTCACCTTTTTTTTACGATTTTGAAATCGCTTTTTTTAATGCCAGAATCGATATAACGATATAACTTCATGGACAGGAAACGTTATCGTATTGCGGTAACGTGCGGTCAAGCCGGCTGTCACTCTCATCTCCGTGGTCAAATCGGCCGACGCTACTGTAGAGCACCCATATACTGACATTTTAAAATGCATTCAAACGGCCCCATATTTTCCACAGTAAAAGTCGCTAGAAGTGTATGATTCAACTTTTTCCCATGGTCTAGTGTTGAAAAAGTTAACAAAAATCCCAATAAATGGCAATATCGAATCGCGATACTTGTAGAATCGCAATACTTAAAAATCACAAAACATATCGAATCGGCACCCAAGTATAGTGATAGTATCATATCAGGAGATAGGTGATTCGTCCCAGTCCTACTATTTCTATGTCTTCCCATGAGATCAAGTTGGGTGAATGATATCATTGGCATATTGGATAAGAAGTAGAGCTTTGTAGCTCTATTTATTGACCTGTCCTAAGCTTTTGATACCCCAGCCTTCTTAAAATGCTGAGGCTGACGTTAGGGTTTTATTTTAGAAACAAGTTCTCCCTTGAGGCCAGAAGAATACTGGTCTCTGCTAAGTTTTTACCGGTTCTGCATATCATAGTGAACTGAGATTTGCTACAAATTGTAAAGCCCTCACTCATCATTGTACGCTTTACTCCAGGACTGGTTGGCATTCTCTGACCTTTAGTAGGTTCAGTCATTGGTACTTGTTTATTTATACAGCCATTCTGTTTAAACTCCCATCATACATTTTACGCAGAAATCTGACTGTAGTTTTAGTCTTAGATCACATGATATGGTCTTGTTATCTGCACGGACTGACAAACTCAAGGCCAACAGGCAACAACTGTGCTGATTTGACTATAACTTGCCCCAAAACTCTATGGGATTATCATAAAGTGGGCATGTCTGTAAAGGGGAGACTCATGGGTACCCATAGAACCCATTTTCATTCACATATCTTGAGTTCAGAGGTCAAGAGACCCGTCTGAAAATGACCATACTAGTTTTTCCTCGCCGAAATTTAGCTTAAGTTTGGAGCGTTATTTACCCTCCTTCGTGACAAGCCAGTATGATATGGTTGGTACCGATGGATTCCTTAAGTTTTCTTCACTCTAGCTTCAAAACTGAGCCTGTTACGGCCTAAAAATCGCACGTTCCGTGGCATTGAAATGAATTTGCGTCAACAAGTAATTATTGTGTTAACTTTGACAGCCCTAGATTATGGGAAATAAAATGTGTTGTAATGGAGATAAAAATCCCTGCCGTGCTGGTTAAACCGAATCGGGCCAAGCCAGCACATGTGAATGGAAAAGGGGCTTAGGATGTCTGAGCTCCACTCTGTACCCAGAAACACTGCCAAGGGAACTCATTCTAACCACTTGAGTCAGTGTTCTTCACCTTTTGGTGAAAAGAATAGCTTATGGTTGGTATGTACTATAGACAAACTAGTATGTGAACAACACGTTCACCTTCGGTGTTCAGTGTTTTGACCTGCTGCCAGTTTATGACCTGCCTGCCTTGCCCCTCTGGATTTGTTTGCTTGTTTGAACTGCCTTCTTGTCTGCATTTGAGTCTCCTATAGCCTTGTACACACATCCTTGACAGCTCTGTGACGTGAATACAGAGAGAGAGAGAGAGCAGCAGTGGTCGAGCAAGCTATAGAGTGAATGAAGAGAGGGAACGGTGTTAGTGAGAGTAAAGCAGTGAATCGGAGAAATAAAACGTTATTTTCTGATTGTCGTACAAATAAACATGACCACACCTCCTCACAACCCTGCAGGAACAGGCTTCATCCTGTCCTGGCACTGAAATTGTAAATTGTGTGCTGCAGAATTGTCCAATTTGAACACAATTCCTATTGGCCTGGTCTACCACCACTTGAGGTCTGGACCATACTGAAAAGAATATTGATTTTTTTGCTATTTTTCCATGACAATTTCTCCAGATGGAAGTGAGCTCTGAGGAGAAGGAATGATGTTCAGCGCCTATGTGGGCATGGTGTACTTTCCTTTCCTTAACATTTGAACAGATACTGTAACATCTATGTCTCAAGCTGCCTGCTGGCCACGACGCAATCAGCTGCTCCAACGATTAAAGCAGCATACAGTAGGTTTACCATGCGGAAAGATTAAAAAAGTAAACAGAGAAGAAAGGAAAAAGAGAGGAAGCATGGGTAAATTTAAAACAATCCCTGAGTGCTTTGCTCTGTCCTGCCACTCTCCAGTAGTTCGGACAGAGTTTCACACTGTACTACAGCGTCTGACTTCTATTAGTCCCTATAGAGGTCGCTGTCATCTTCTTTTATACTTTCTTTTGGTGATCTACCATGTGAATAGATGATAAAACCTACCAGTGGGTTTAGTAGGCCCCTATTGACCCATATCTATGGGTCTTATAGCGATTGATAACCTATTTATTAGCCCGACAAGTCTAATCGGCTGGAAAAAAGCTAGTGAGTGGACCTTGAGTTGGAATAGTTTTATCAAATGGAGTGAGTATTTCAGGTATCTGAAGACATCGGCATTTCATGATAACTAACATCACACCTGTCTAGGGATGTCACGAGAACCGATACTTCGGTACCAAGACAATGCCAAAATTTAAAAAAAGTGACGGTACTCTTTTTCTACAGTACCTAAGGTACCGTACGATGCCTGTGATGGTCGTTGGTAGGGATGTGACAATGAGGAAAATTTTCCCACCGGTTAATAAACTTGTGACAACACGGGTGTCACCGATTACACTGGACATTTTACAAGAAAGATGACGGTCAATATGTGCAGAGCGCTGACTCTGATCTTTACCGTCGGGTGGCGGTGTGTCTGGCCTCTCCGGTAAAGCTTTTGCTGCGGGGCTCCGCTGCGGGGGTCTACCTGGTGCCGCTGCTCCGTGCACACCGGCTGTGACGGCTCCATCCACCTCGCGGCGATTACCTCATTAATGTTATGGTTCCCTGATAGCATTGAGATTAAACGTGAAATAATGCCAAATAGGTGCATTTGACTTATGATATTAAACTTTGTGAAAGAAATGCATCACGTGTGAATCTCTTAAAACCTGCTCTTACCACAAAGTTTCTTTCTCATCTCTTTCTTCTACTGTAAGAGAATCATTTCTTTCTTTGATGAAAAATGAAAAGCAGCACTGAGCTTTGAATGTGCACACGTCACTCTGCTAAAATAACAAAATATCTTTTTCTAACTCCTGTAAGTTTACATGACATGTAATTGTAAAAAGCTTCTTAAAAAAATCAAATCATAGTAAGGATATTCTGATATCACGTTTTCTCTGCTGTCTAATACTGCCAAGTGCTGAACTCCATTTTCTCTTGTCATGGCCTTGGACTGCTGGGTATACAGTCGGTGCAGAGACTGATTGAGCAGATGTCACATGGACTAAGTCTACTGATCTCCTGGGGTAAGACAACATGCTTCAGTGGATTTATGCTTTACAAAATGTTATGCTTCAGTGAATTCACAGTCTCAGTGGCTTGTTGGGGAAATGCACTGAAGTACTTGAGCCTTTTACCTCTGGGGAAATTCAGAAGTGTGACTAAAGTCGGTTGTTGTCTAATTCTTCCCCCCCCCCCAAATTCAGTCCCTGCTGTGTCTCAGCTAATTTTACAAATAATGCTGTAAGGGGAAAATCTCGGAAATGCTGAAGTGAACATCAAAAGGGGTTGATCAAAACTGTGCCCTGCTGCAAATGTAACAGGAAAGATGCGTATTGGATTATAAGACATGACATGTAAAGTGGCCAGTTAGTAAGAAAGTATTTAGACAATGACAGCTCTTTGTTGTGCTGGGTCACCAAGAATGAACGGATCCATTCTCTGAAAACACATTAAGGATTATAATATTTTGATCTGGATGAACTTTAAATATGTTCCAGCAATCAAATCAAATAATAAAAATGTCCATGTCCATTATTGGGATAATTGTGAATATGAACAATAGAGCTATATTCAAAGGTATATATGCAGCATTGTCAGCTGGTGGCCGACCGCAGCGCTTTAAAAATAAATTGAGCCTAGAGTAAACTATCCTACAGTAAAGTTAGTCAAAAAGAGAGTTTATTGATGTAATACTGTGGTGTCTCTCTGTCATGCTAACACACATATCGTTATCAAGTTCAAGTTCCCAAGTTCTGTGAAGCGACCAGGGCCAGTGAAGAACTGGGTCATGGGCTGTTGAGGGCATGGATGATGCTCGATGTTTTCTATCGCTGCTCCCAGAGGCTAAAGAGCTCTTTGCTGCTCCTGTAACACTGAATATTGATTGGCTTAGATAACTGGCTTCCACTGAGAAATGTCAGCAAAGGGCACTGAGACTGGGCTGGCTTCTTTCCATGAACAACAAAAAGAAACAAGGACAAATGTTAGGTTGAATACGTTCAAATAATAGTTTTATGGTCGAACTGAAGTCTTCTTACATTGTGTCAGGAAATTAATTATCAATAATAATGCTAATATGAAAATAGTGTCCAATCCTTGAACCTCTGAGTGGGTATGACATCAGTTGACTGACAGCTGAGAGCCAGTGTTGCTAGGAGACACACTGTCACTTATATGGTGCACTGCTGAATGTCATACTATATAGAATACATACAAGCTGGTTCAATCATATCCACCTTATTCCTAGTCTCTATGATGCCTTGTGTGAATTATGGGCGCAACTTCCGGTGCATTGTGTCACTGAACCGGAACGCTAATCGACTCTCCTAGAGCAATTGTATTAAAAACTAGATTGACACTCGGAGAGCGCAGACCTCCGCCAAGGTGCCTGACTTTAAAAACAGATCACAGATCACAGTTGGCGGTGCCGTGAGGTGATCAGCTTATTATTAACGCGGTGTGTTTCCGTGTAACGTGTCGGCGGATGCCTCTCTCATTCAGCAGCCTTGTTATGTCTGTATAACGTTACACTACATTGTCTCTCATCCCATCAGCTACCGCTTTGTTCTTTCTCACCGCGGATGGCCAGCAGTTCCACACATCCACACATGTATGTCTCTGCTCTGAGAAGAAGGTGGGGTCATGTGTCAACAACGCGTCATCAGTTACACTGCGCATGTGTTATACCCTGTGGTCTTAATGCTCAGGCTGATTGGAATCCTTAAAAAAAATCCTGAATCCGGATCATCGTCACCAAAATCGAATGGATTGGTCATTGTGTCACACTCCACCCCTCCAAAAAATGTCATTCAAATCCATCACAAACCTTTGGAGTAATCCTGCTAACAGACAGACAAACAAACCAACGCCGGTGAAAACATAACCTGGCGGAGGTAACTAGGCTATTTGAGTACCGACCAACATTGATATTACACCAATCAAATGTCAATACTGAGATCATCACATGGTCCCAAAAATGTACACCTGTTGAAAAGAAAATATGAAGGGTCGCTGTCAGTGGACAGAAATGAATTAGATTTAAATATCTTTACTTTACATTACAAGAGATAGATTTATTAGCAAAAATGAATTATAATATCAGTTGGACTCGGAATAGTTATTGTTGTAAAGGAACATAATGTTTTGCACAATTAACCAGCATCTGCCAAAATCGGTGTAACTATCTAGGTATTAAGTAGGCATTATTCAGTTTCTAATATTCCTCCTGGAGGCTGATGAGTGTTTCTGTACTGAATCTAATCACGTCTTCATGTTGTGAGGGAAACAATTACCATGAAAACACACACAGCACCGTCTCCGTGTGATCGTCTCGATGAGAGAAGGTGAACGAGTGTGAATGGCAGCAACAGCGCAGGTTGATACAAGACATTGCAATTATGTGCAATACAACTCCAGCTGAGAGGCAGCGAGGAGCCATGATACTCTGCTGGATGAGCACTTGGCAACATCTGTGCTCCGCTGCTGCAAATGTGCCCTGCCAGGTAAAAATAGCCAGTGTGTGTGTGAATGAAAAGGAGAGTGGAAGCAGAACAGAGAAAGGCAGAGAATAAAGGCCAGTGCTGACTGGATTTCCTGTGATGTGGCTGAAACTGTCAGGTCTGAGGGGGCTTACGTAAAGCAGTGAAGGCAAGATGGCAGCAGAGGAGCCAAAGGAGGTCGAAGTCTTCTTACTATTTCTATAGGCTAGCTGTTTACGTCAGCAGGGGGATGGATTCTGTCTGCTGACCGACTATGGCAAGCTTGTCTATCCGCAATTAACATTAGAGATATCCACAATTTCTTGACTATTCGTAATTACATTGTGACTAGTCAGAATTGTTATTCCAGATATCTATAACCTCATTCTGACTAGTCAAAGCGACAGTTAGAGATATCTGTAATCCAGTTCTGACTATCCTAAAGTCGTGAGCACGACGTTGCTCATGCGAGGCTTCCCATTGGAAATTGGCCCCACAAAACATCTGAACAGTGTCAGCAGAAGCTTTTGCTAACTTGGATAGTTCGGTAAAGTCTGAAAGATATTCAGATTCAAACTTCCCAGATCAATAACTCATAAGCGAGACATCGGTCTATACGTGCAGCCGGCTGTGAGACAAGTGGTCGGGGACCGTTGTGGATCAGATAGTTAGAAAATGCCAGGAAATAGAAAGAGAGTTTATCATCAAGGAATCTGTGGCCAATGAGAGCTTTGTTCATTAGAGCATTGTGCTAGAAATTTACAGCGTATTGTAGATTTATTGTCTCCAGACACACTTTATAAACCCATACGGCTGCAGTGCAGCACCATAGTATGTTTGAATAGCTTCCACCTCCCGTCTCATCCCGCTCCCTTCTGACGTAATTACAGATATCAACAACGTCATTTTGACTAGTCAAAATTTAATTTTAGATATCTAAAAGAGACAATGTAGATATCTACAATTGAGGGTAATTAAAGATATGTTGAACTAGAATTATGACTAGTCAGAATTAAATTGTTGATATCTGAAACTGGAATTATGATTAGTCATAACTCAGTTGCAGATATCCGCTATGTGAATTGTGGATACTGTATCTGTTATGAGAAACCCCAGACATATGAATGACAAAAGTAGTTTGAATCGTACTAGCCAAAATGTAATTACGGATATATAATATTAGAGTTTTGCCTCGTCAAAATAGAATTAGGGATGTCTTGAATTAGAGTTTTGACTAGGCAAAATGACGTTGCCAATTTCTCTAATGACTATCCTGCCTAGCTATTAAGTTAAAACGGCTTGCCATAGACTGATCTTTATTTTGCTGCAATTTACTGAAAAAAATGGCCGTTGTAAACATTTCAGTTTGCAGTTTGCAGTTTGTTATTTAGTTAGTTTATTTAGTTAGTTTATTTATTCTTTCAGAAACTTTCTTTGTGTCTGTGGGAACTGCCAGACAAACCACAACAAAAAGACATTACAGTTAAAGACAGACACTTAACAATAGAGTGCTCTACAACATCAGCAACCATCAAGAATTAAGTAGGCCTATGTTATATATGTATTTAAGGATACAGTAATTCTAGTTTATTAAAACTTGGGCCTTATTTTCACAGTTTTGTTCATCATTCCTTATCAGAAATAGATGGGAGTTGGCATTGTCACGTTGTGTCTGAAAGGACCTTCAGGGAGTGAGAGATGGAGAGAACTAAGAGAAAGAAATATTCAAGCAGGGCCAAAACATGAATGAATGAAATGAATGAAAACTGATGAATATTAGTTTATGCCAGAGATTCATGCAAGTTCATGCCAGGGGGGTGAATTATTCAGTTTTCTTTCCTGAGAATTAAAAGTAAATTTAATTTATTTGTTGCAGTGCGTTTATTATTTCACCACAATGCAGGGAACAAAGTATCTAAAACTCAAACCGCCCACTTTGGTTTGAAAATCCTATTTTTGATGTCTCAAAGTTGGCAAGTGTGCAAGCAGCTAAACCCAAGCTAGACCCAAACTTTGTGCTTTCTCTTCCAAATAGTTTAGATAATCTGGATAAACCATCGGCTTGTTGGCACATCAAGAACTTCATTAAGAACTCTTCAATCCCCAAATTGCATCATTAACAGTATGCCATTTTCAAAGTGGTTCCAGGGCTGAACTACTTCCATTTCTTCCTGCATATTTGTGTAACTTGTGACAGATTACTTACTGTATATATATATATATATATATATATATATATATATATATATATATATTTTTTTTTTTATTATCATATTCTATTCCCAGTTGAGATCCATCCCCACTAAGCATGGAGGGATTTACACCCACAGCGCCAGGTTAAAGCGAGTAACAATTAAGCAGTGCTGTGGGACCCGAGGACCAGTGTTTGAGACAAATCAAAATAATTAGCTTCAACAAAGGTGATCCAAAGGTGATTTATTTCCCTGC
>CAKAOH010019528.1:45390-124012 GCA_916701665.1 Sebastiscus tertius
AGAATTATTTTTTTCAAAACAATGAGCTCAAATCTCTGAACAATTAGTTTGTTGTTCACAACTGATTCAAATTTCTCATTCATCTAAGCAAATTGCACTAGTTTTGGCACATGTGTGCAATAAGTAAGTACAATTGTCTTCAATTTGGCCCAATAAACACTTTCACGTCTTGCTGATCAAAACTGAAAAATTTGTACTGTGAGGAGGTACAATTAGTTGTATTTTACTGAACTACGGCAGCTTTTTTCATTGTTACAGGGCTTGTAAGTTTCTTTTTTATTGGCATGGATGTCATTTTGTGGTAAAATTTCTGTTCACTGTATATGACTTTACATGAAAGCTCAAAGGTGAATTTTTCTTTTTACAGTAGCCTATTATGTAAAACATTGCTACTCAGATACATTTACTGTAAAAACACATGCACATATCCTGTTTCCTGTATTGTAGCCAGGGTCTGAAATTAACTTTTTTCCCTTCCTGCCACTATGGCAGGCAAATATTTTATTTTTGTCTGCTACTCAGAAATTGTATCTGCCACTTTTAACATCTCTGTGCTAAATCAAGGAATAACATTTTAGATCTGATGCCATACAATGTCGAACATATTTTACACAAAAACATTATATACATGGTAAATTACAGTGTTCAAATTACAACGTAGCTTCCAGGGAACCCTATTTTTCAGGGCAGTGAGGGTACTGTAAACAGTCCGGTACTGTACTTTGTTATTGTCATCTTTAGTGGTTGTTTGCATAAAAACACACAATTCAAAGGATTATGATTATTTAAATATTTGCTTTGATTAAAATAATCTTGGCAAGCTGATTAGAGCTAGTGTTAGGAAGTTAAAGAGGTCATAATTCTCTCTAATATCTATTTTATATTGCTGTGAAAACATCTCCTTCAAACAACTGGATTTATTCAAATTTCTCGGCAAAAACCTAATTTTACGAGATTACATTTGAACACATCACGATAACGTTGTAATTTATTTTCACCCAACGCCTCATATTAATAACTCAATGGCACCCTACGTTAACGTAGCCCCGTTATTTAGCCAAGCAGGACTGCGATGCCTACCTGCTGCTAACAGGTAACGTTACTAACTCTCCTCCTGCAGATTTCAACACGGGTTTGTTGTTCACAGTGTAACATTATCATCATTATTAGTGGCACCATGCTTTTGAACGCATTTTTTTCTATCGCTGTGGCAAACAAACTGAAACATGATACAGCGTGCGTATGCGTCATTGTGCATGCGTAACTGTTGGAAAGCATCAATACAGAGGAATCGATAGACATGGAGGCATGAGATGCCAAGGAAACAGACAACTAAGAACCCGTTCTTAATGGGAACCGGTTCTCTATTTCCGTATAGCGTTTTCCCTGTCTGCCAAGTGGCAGATGGCTTGATGATTTCACCCGCTACTGCCAACAATTTACCCGCATTTGGCGGGTGGCGGGTGCTTATTTCAGACCCTGATTGTAGCCTATAGTATTGACTTTTCCCAGTAAACTTTGACATGCTGTTGAAATTGGAAGCTAAACGGCTCAGTGCGATACATAACAGCATTCAGCTCTTTCATTCATTCATTCAGACAGAACTGACATTCTGGTATAGCACAGTAAACAGTCAGTGTCAACAAACAAGTAGAACAAAACAGAGACTTTTATATATAGTAAGAAACATTTCCAGGTTTGACTGCCTAAACATTTTGACCAGTAAGGCTCATACGATGACAAAACAACTTTTCATTTTGGTGGCGTTGGCCAATTTACTGACACAACAACTAGGTTTTGAAGTGTTTTGGGTGAGTTACCACCTTTTGCAGACATGCAATAGAGTTGTGATGTCCCATCAAACAGTTGTGACAGTTGCACTTACAGGAGAATGTTAAGACTGTTTCGAAAAATGAGCCAAAGCGATTGAGAAAAACTAAAAAGTTACACACTAAATGGCCAAGAGTATGTGAACACCTAACATTCATGCCATAGGTGGTTCCTGAACATATGATTCTGACACCATGCGCATCAATGTGCTGCTATAACAGCCTCTACTCTTCTGGTTTCAGGCTTTCCACCAGATGTTGGAACCTGGCTGCAGGGATTTGCTCCCATTCAGACACAAAGAGCATCAGTGTGGTCCAGCACTGATGTTGGCCTATCTGACTTCAGTTGGTGTTCCATTTCACTTTTGTTACCACAAAGTTTGAAGAACAGTATTGTCTCAAATATCTGTACACGCTGGAGGATTAAGATTTCACTCAATTCGAGACCCAGATCAAAAGCAGCACATGCCCACATGTTTTTGGCCAAATACTAGGATTCTTCCAGAGAACAGGCTTCTGGCAGAGAATGGAGATGAAGATTGAGGATGACGGGATGTTACAAGAGCTTACGAGCATATGAGCACATTTACAGCTTCAACACTGTTTGCATCACGATAAAATGACTCATCGAATCATTGGCTGTGAAAGATTGAGAAAACTTTCCAGCCCTCCAGCGATTCATCACTGGAGCAGCCTGTCCTCTGATGACGGCAAATAAACAATTTGGCTTCCGGCCCGCGAGAGAAGCTTCAAATAATCACATAACCGTCCAGACTCCCTATTAAAGTCCTTACATTCCTTGAATACAGTCATATAGGAATTTCACTTTTTATGCAGCTTTGTGTTTTAATTATGTTTTAGATTCTGTAAAACTATAAAGTGCCATTGAGAGTTTGAAAACAAGGTGAATAAATAAAGTTCAGTTAGGCCTATATATGAAAACAC
The DNA here is from genome assembly GCA_916701665.1 of Sebastiscus tertius. Taxonomy (NCBI): domain Eukaryota; kingdom Metazoa; phylum Chordata; class Actinopteri; order Perciformes; family Sebastidae; genus Sebastiscus; species Sebastiscus tertius. Next base: position 48,165 of record CAKAOH010019528.1, read on the forward strand.
CACTACTAGCAGTAGTGTTTTATTTCTTATTTTATAGCAGTACTTCACTTCCAATTATTCAACTCAAAGTCATACGCATGTTCACTGATACAGAGCAGGGTTAATGTTTGTTTGACTGAACCAAGTTTTACTCAGTGTTCAGTAGGAAGTTAGCAGCTAATTTGATAGCTGTTTCTTGCATTTCTACATTTTGTAAATTTGTCTTAAATTCAGTTCCCTACATGACAAGATCTTAGTGTAGTAGAGTACTCGAGCAATTTATTATTGCTTAGAGCAAGGAAAGAAATCTCAACAGCAGCAGAGGCTGAGATATCCTGACTTCTTAGTCCTTAGGGTAGGTCAAGCACCAAAAACACTGCGTCCTACATTTCCCATAATGCAACTCAACATTATCTTCAGACCTCCCTGCCTGACAAAGACCCACATTTTTCAAACTGGAGCAGTTTGTAACACAAGATTTCTGTTAAATATTTCAAGCCTCACGTCCCAAATTGCAATAACTCTAATGTCATCGCTATGACATCATCAGGGCTATATTCTCTTTAGAAAGATCCTCCAGAGCCACTGAAGACATTATGTAACATTTTTTTCACAGGCTCAGTAGTACTAACCATGATGAATAGACACAAGAACAGTTTCTTTCCACACCATGACTTTGATGAACGCTTACATCAGCCACATAGTGTATAACACTGAACACTAAAACATCCACGTTTCTACTTTAATCGCGATTAATCGCAAATCAATCGCACATTTTTTTATCTGTTCAAAATGTTCCATAAAGAGAGAGTTTTCAAGTTTTTAATACTCTTCTCATCATGGGAGTGGGAAAATATGCTTGCTTTGCGCAAATGTATTTATTTATTTTATTTGTATGTATTATTGGAAATCAATTAACAACACAAAACAATGACAAATATTGTCCAGAAACCCTCACAGGTACTGCATTTAGCATAAAAAATATGCTCAAATCATAACATGGCAAACTGCAGCCCAACAGACAACAACAGCTGTCAGTGTGTCAGTGTGCTGACTTGACTATGACTTGCCCCCAAACTGCATGTGATTATCATAAAATGGGCATGTCTGTAAAGGGGAGACTCGTGGGTACCCATAGAACCCATTGTCATTCACATATCTTGAGGTCAGAGGTCAAGGGGACCCCTCTGAAAATACGCATGCCTGATTTTCCTCGCCAAAATGTAGCCTAAGATTGGAGCGTTATTTAACCTCCTTCGTGGCAAGCAAGTATGACAACCTCCAGAAGATCAATTGCGTTAAAGAAATTAGTGGTGTTAAAATTAATTTGCGTTAACGCGTTATTATTGCATTAACTTTGACAGCCCTACCAATTATATATTCTATAGTTTAGATACACACTGTTTTTGAACATGTACATATCATCATCATTGTCAAATATAAACCCAAGCACACTATATACTGCATATAGACATGTATGCTTACACAATCACCCATTTCATGTAAAATAATCTGTTACATTAATCATTCAATATGTATTTCTTTGCAATATTGTACTTTTGTTTACAATTTATATAAACAGTATATATACTGTAATTATATACAGTATAGACTTGTATATATACATTGCATGTTGTTGTGTATTGTTCCTTTTTATACATATTTATATACGGATCTATTTTTTCACCTACTTGTATGTATGTAATAGTTCTATGTTTATTTGTACCTATCTATGTTCAGCTCTGTTGTCATTGTCTTTAGCTGTATGTCTATTTCTGTGTTAGTACATTAAGAGCAATGAAAAAACAAAGTCAAATTCGTTGTATGTTATACAGCTGATTCTGAATAAACTGATCTTTGTATGTAAATGCTTTCTGGTAATGCAGTGTTCATTATCAGGGATTTAAACATAATATTAACAATATTCAAATTCCATTCAATGTATGACCCACAAGCAGAGGCTCTTCAGTAATGTGCCCAATGGAAAATCATTCTTCATCATCACTGATACACCGAACAACTGCAGTGTGCACAGAGAGGACACTTCTCTCCCAGCAGTAACAGCAGCAACAATCACAAACGGCTGCTTTACAATGCAAAGTGAGCAGGTGCAGGGACTCTCAGGAGCCCAAAGGCTCCAGATTGTCTCTGTGACAATGACTTTGTGGTACTTTGATAAATTACAAATGTGTTTGGTTATAATATGCACCACTGAGGCACAAGTAAAACTGAAATGTTGAAGCTCTGAGTGTGGCTTCTGCATGTTTACCCAATCTTGAGACCCTGATGTATAGAGGGGCCCTGTGCCAAAATACTGTTTAAATTGTAATAGTTCAGTTGCTATTATGCCGACATGGTGAATATTACTGTAGGGGTGGGAAACAAAATCGATTCACCTATTACTGTTAAATACGTTAACGTCACTGCTTCCAGTTCATGGATCACCGGTCTGTCCTTCCATATGGTGGGATTCAATCAATTATTAGGTAGTTATTAAAAACTAATAATGTCATATCACATTTTCCTTTAGGCATTTTTCACATTATCAACCGTTCAAGTTAACGTTACATCTTTACAAAATGTTTGCTTCTGTAACATCAGATGAAAGCTAGCTAACGTTCGTTATTGTTAGCTAATCAATATAAGTTAATTTTATCTTTAAAACATGAAATGTACGTATGTATTAAAAACTATGTGTCTAATATTGCAAACAATAAAACTGATGGCATGTCTTGGTTAACAATTACGCTATTACATTATTTCGTTTTTTTTATAATTGCTGTATTATCACCATTATTTCAATACGTTCAGATCATAACTAATATTATTATAGTAATATTTATTGTTACCATTATTTATTTATGTATTTGCCTGTTATTCTGATTATTTTTATTAGCAAGTACATAACAGTAATTTCAGTCGCAGTGTTAGGGGTAGCCTATAGACTGAAAGCATGATCGCTAAAACGGAGGAAGACATTTCATTGTGCATTACTTTATATTATATTATATTATGTTATATTATATTATATAATACAGGGATTTCTCTATAAGTATTAACCTTAAAGAAGGAAAATAAGCCAAAGCCATACTTGACAAAGTTTTAACAATTCCTTTTGATAAATTAATTATTTTCTATCACGTCAGTAATTCAGTTCATGTCAGCCTACAGTACACACTCACCCTGAGCGTCTAGCAGTGATTATAGATTAACTATCCAGATTCTAAGTAACTGGAAACAAAACTTTAGTTTTCTACTCCACGTAGATCATAAACCCTTTAATATAACTAGAAGTGCACGCGGAGTGCGTAGACCTCCGCCAATGCGGGTTTCATTTACGTCGCTTACGTCGAGAGGCTGGGTGACGCGTCATCAGTTATACTGCGCATGTCTTAAAGCCTGTGGTGTTAATGAACAGGCTGAGCGGAGTTATCAAAAAAAATTCCTGAAGCCGGATCATGACCTGGATCGCCGCCAAAATCGAATGGATTGTTCATTGTGCCACACCCCACCCCTCCAAAAACATTTCATTCAAATCCTTTGCAGACTTTCGGTGTTATCCTCCAAACAGACAAACCAACAAACCAACGCCGGTGAAAACATAACCTCCTTCCTAGGCCTTCGGCCTTGTCGGAGGTCATAACGTCTCGTTGAAATTGGTTGAGAAATGTAGAAGTTAGAGTGCTATTTATCCCGAAAAACAGCAGCTTCCCCATTCACTTGTATAGGGTTACAAGACAGGTCCAATATGGCGCCCACATTGACGTATCGCTGCAATGGACTGAAGCGTCCAATGCAGCGTCTATGTGTCTATTTGGATAAGTAGCTCATACAACACCACTTCAAAACACCCAAACTATCCCTTTAAGGTGGGCTGACCTTTCAGGTGGACCAGCTATTCTCATTTTAGTGAAAAGCCAATCCTCCGAATTTTGCTCAGCTTTTGTAAAAAAAAAAAGAAAATGTTTAAATGTTTTTTTAACTGTTTAACTGATATAACTCAGCTGATGATTTGCATGTCAGTTGTGCTGCTGGCCCTTCACACGCACATCTCTAACCTCTTAACATCCATTCTCCTTTTTCCATTTAAGAAGGTTTTAAGGCTGTTAAAATCATCTAATTTCACTGTCTAACACTATCACACATACAGTATTTGTGTCATCTAGTCCCAGAGTTCAATTTTATTTAGGCTATATGATGTTTACAGTGAGCGAAATGTTCAAAACTAAGACTCAGGCGTAAACTAAGACGTAATGATAATATTATAGCATAATAATGCAAGTAGAGAAATTAACTTTTAATTATTAAAGATATTCAGACATTGGAAATGGAATGTGAAAAGAATCTGAAAATGATGTTATATATCCATCAGTTTAGTCTCTGTGCTCCTATCCTCACTGTTGTTGGATCCTGGAAGTTCACCAGTATACAATCAGCAGACTCAGTTACACAGCTACATAAACTGACTTGTCTTGACTGCTCTGTAGTGTTCCCTAGAATTTGGAAATTATTTCTATACATAATGCATATGTATAGCTTAATCCAGCAGCCTACAGGCTATAAACACACATGTTGCAGAGGCATACAGTATAGATTAAAAACTGATCAGAATTCATAACCAGCTCAAAGTGAGCAATAACACATATAATAATAATAATAATAATAATAATAGCCAAATTGCGACTGTACTGATGAATGTTCCCGGCGGCCTTTAACTCTGTCAAATAAAGAGTAAAAGCAGAGAAGCAGATTAATTCCAGCCCATCAGAAACATGTTTGCAGCCTCAGTCTGTCAGAGTCCAGTCCACCTGGACCACAACTCCATCCAACACACTTCTCCACTGTTTTCTGTCCCTGTCTTCACTGTGTAAAACGCGTTTAAAACATAGTGTAGTCTGTTTTTGTATTAATGACGGAACTCTGCTGTCCCTATAGCTGTCGCTCTCCGTGCGCCGCACCGCACCGCGCCGTGCCGCGCTGCACCGCGTTGTGCCGCGCCGTCTCCACACATTCAACCGTTCCCATTCAACCCAGAGTTCAGCACCGGTCGGCTTACCTTCGACAGCCAATGATACCGTCGGCAGTATCCATAGAAAATATAAGATATCCATAATCATAGTCATCCCAGGCACTGGACTGTAAAATGCCAATGCGTTCATCGCGCAGCCGTCCAGCAGCGGGCCATTGACTGTGGATTCATTCAGAGCTGCAGAGCATCATCCTCCTCCTCCTCCTCCTCATCATCATCATCAGCAGCAGCAGCAGCAGAGGGATAATGGCTGAGGAGCTGCTGCCCAGGCCTGTTTGGGCGAAACCAAAAGGAAGGGGGCGGAAAAACACCGGAAAAAATGGTTCACCTGCACAACTCTTCATGGTGGAGAAAATAAAAGAGCTATTATTAATGAACAGTTTGTTTAGGATGAGTTACAGCGGAATCAGCTGATCAGAGCAGTAGCCTGTGGTGTACAGTAACTAAATACTCAAGCACTACTAATATAGGCTACTTGTATTTCTACTTTCCATCTCGAGCAGCTACATCAGTAAAATGTGTCTTACACACTGATGCATCAGTATTAAGATAAGATATTCCTTTATTAGTCCCGCAGTGGGAGAATGTGCAGTGTACAGCAGCAAAGGGGATAGTGCAAAAAACAAGATGCATCAGCTAACACAGTAAAAAAGAGCTAAACAAAGTGTAGCAAAATATGAACCATTTAAATAGAAGGAAGTATAAAAATAGGAGCAGTATACACAGTATTGACAATAAACAGACTACTAACACAATTGCACAAGTGGAAAATGATATTGCACAGTGAGAATGAAATGAAATTCCACCTGAAAATATTGCACTGTATGAATTACACCTGAGTAGTAATAATGATAATGATATTGCACAGTCATTATATAGTATTGACAGTATATTAACAATCTAATAGTGTTTTATATAATAAATATATACCTATATATATATATATATATATATATATATAAATAATAGTGTTTTATATAATAATTTTCCAGTCAAGGTCCGTTTTTCTGAAGAATCAGGAAGTTTAATTTGTTATACTTTAAGAACCTTTCACTGATGGCTAATACTTCTGCACTTTTAGGCTACTTAAAGCTGCAGTGGGTAGAAATGGAGCAAATATGATTAAACAAATGTTATTTTATGTTATGTTTTATGTTATGTCACTATATCCTGACAGTAGTGCATGAGACAGGTAATCTGAAAAAAATCATGTGCCTCTGGTGTCCTCCAGTGCTCCTAATGGCATCTGCAAGATTTCACAGACTGGAGGGAAACAACCAATCAGAGTTGATTGGGAGTCTGCCATCCAGCTGCTGTCTATAAAAGCCAGCTGTCAATCACTCGCGAACTCCGACCAAACGGTCAAACTAGGTTACTGGTTACTGTAATGCCTATTTCTCTGTCAGGGAGAATGGCGCAGTTGGACCCAAATGCAGGAGATCACACAGGATCAGACAACAGGAACTTGGAGAAAATAACTTTAATTAAATCTCCAATGCAGGCAAGGCAGAACAGAAAACTCTGATGACAAAATCAATGATCCAACAAAGACTGAACAGAAAACCAGAGGACTTAAATACAAACTGATCTGATGAGAGGATGAAGTGCAGGTGGAGAGATGGGCGGAGAAGCTCAGGTGAGGGGAAATGAGGTGATTAGGCCAAGGAGTGGACAGGGAGCTGATTGGCTGGGGGAAAACACTGGGAACAAGAAAGGAGCTGATTGGTTGGGAAGAACTAATGAGGCTGATTCAGAGCAGATGTGTAGATAAGCAAAGGAGGGGAAGCCAGTACAGGAACACAGGAGGAACAACAGAATACAGGAAACCCAAAACACAGAAAACCACTCAGTACAGGTCTACAAAAAGTCTGAAGGCATCTGGATACAGTGCCATACCGGGACATTCTCTCCTCAAATGTTTTCAGAAACATCTTGTAATGTATTGTTTAGCTGTAAAATGAGAATGTTTGTGACCCGGCAGCCATGTTGAGATCTGTTGAAGAATTACCAAGCACCGCCCACCAGCTGGAGCACAGCCAATAGGAACGCTTGCTCTCTGAAATGACCTGTGATTGGCCAAAGTCTCCCTCTCTAGATTTTCTAAAGCCTGAAAACAGAGCCATGAGGAGGAGCAGAAGTCTAGTTTTCTCTCAGAACACTTGAATTACAATATGCTGAAAGGTTATTATGGCATTTTTGCCCAATGATGCCAAAAATATACTGAAGCTTTAAGTGTAATGGCAGATTCAATTTGTGTGTCACATTTGTGTGCTTACTTCAGCAATGCACACTTTTAGACTGGTGTGTCTCCAGCACTTCAACTGAAACTACTTTCACCAGTTCCACGTCATCTGACATTTCAACCACATGTATCTGTCTCTACTCATCTGACATTTCAGTTGCACTCATCTCTTTATGTTCAGCTCCCACTTTCAAAGCTTTCAGTGGTTACACGTCCTCTCACATTTCACCTGCATCCTTTTTTCTTCAACAGACTGGTTACACATTAACTAACATTTGAACTGTAGGCCTATCTGTCTCTCCTCAACTGACAACTCAACAGCTTTCAGCGGTAGCATGCCGACTGACATTTCCACTGCATTCGTCTCTTTCTCTTCAACTGTCAACTGAAAAGAAACTGATTACGTTCATTTATTTGACATAGCGAATGATATTGCAGAAATATGAGAGAAGTCTTTGTCAATTAGAACCCATTGTGATGTCATTCTTTAAGAGGGTATGGATGCCATGAGCTGTACAGGAATATTCCCAGATGTTGTTGGAGGTGGTGGTGATGGATGTGATGTGGAGCGTTATTTACTGATGAGCTCAGTGGAAGGACCCATGGGTGCTGGATGTGATGGAAACTGGAGGTTAATGGAGTTGAGGAAGGTCAAATCAACCTGACATTGAAATGACAGCTGACAGCAGCAGAGAAAATACCATAAAGGGGACCTATTGTGCTTTTGTGCTTTGCCCCCTTCCCTTTAATGTGTTACATAGTTGTTTGTGCGTGTAAAAGCTGGTATGAGAAAAATAAAGCATTTTTTGAACATTAAATCATGACTATGATGACTAGTAGAAACCCAAAATACAAGTATGAACCTGAAAATAAGTATAACAGGTCCTCTCAGACATTTATTTAAATGAAAATCTTTGAGATTGCCACTTTAAAGGTGAGCTGTAATTTAATTGTTAGTGTATCATTTTCGTTAAAGTGGCAGTAGGCAGTATATTTTTGGCATCATTGGGCAAAAATTCCATAATAACCTTTCAGCATATTGTAATTCAAGTGTTCTGAGAGAAAATTAGACTTGTGCACCTCCTCATGGCTCTGATTTCAGGCTTTAAAAAATTCAGCCTGTGACAGAAGACTTTGACCAATCACAGGTCATTTCAGAGAGAGAGCGTTCCTATTGGCTGTGCTGGAACTTGGCTTTCCTTCAACAGATTTTACAATGGCGGCTGCGTCACAAACGTTCTCATTTTACAGCTAAACCGTGCGCTTCAAGATGATTCTGAAAACATTTGAGGAGAGAAATAGACATTAACGTAACAGAATATTGATTCATATTTGATCAGCGCTGCCTAGTTTGACCGTTTGGTTGGAGTTCGCAAGTGATTGACAGCTGGCTCTAACAGACAGCAGCTGGACAGCAGACATCAGATCAGCTCTGACTGCTTGTATCCTCCGGTCGGTGAAATCTTGCAGATGCCGTAAGGAGCACCGGAGGACACAGAGGACATGATTTTTTTCAGGTTACCTGTCTCATGTACTACTGTCACGATATAGCGACCGTTTTATAAAAATAACTTCTTTGAATCGTATTTGCTCCAATCTCGCCTTCTTCAGCTTTAAGTTGAATTGAATGTGGAAGTAGTTTGTCAAAATAATCTCAACTCACTTACTGGCTGTTTCCCGTATCGCACAGCTTCAATCGGTGGATGCAGTTTGCTCAGTTGTGTGAGCTGGCTCTGCAGGTGTCATCATGTAACCGAAGTATGGAGCTATTTCTATGATAGATATGGTCAAACAGGGCGTCTACATACTTTCGTGTCCTTTTCCTGCATGACAATGTACCTGTGTACAAAGCCAGCTCCATGAAGAAATGTTTTTCACAGTTTGAAGTGAAAGAACTTGACCGGCCCGCACCGAGTCCTGACTGGAACACTGATTGAGCCAGACCTTATCAGTCAACATCAGTGCTGGACCACACTGATCCTTGTGTCAGAATGGTAGCAAATCCCCGCAGCCAGGTTTCCAACATCTGGTGGAAAGCTTGAAACCAGAAGACCAATTATGCTCTTATCCTTATCCTCCTATTATTAAAATTTAAATTATCAGAATCTCTGTCAAATCATGTTGAATAACTCAAAAGAGGCATTGCAACCTTGCAAGATTAGAAGACCTGATTCTGTCGTTTAAGGAAAATGAGAGCACCTTGTTCTCATTTATTTTTTTCCTACGTCACGTATACGTTGTGTACGTCACGTTATCTGTTATTTATATTTTACATGTCCACAGAGATTCTGCTGACCTGTCTGAGCTATTTCATAATAGCTAAGACTGGAGGGGACAAAGAGAATGAGGGAGAGGAAGTAATGCTGGCAATGAGCGAGGGAGGGAGGGAGCGAGGGAGGGAGGGAGAGAGAGAGCTCCGTGAGGAAATAGAGCAGAAAAATATGGGCCTGACAAAAAGGAATCCAGCCTGCCTCCAGATGAGTGAGGGTTGGAAAACAACAGATTAGAGAAGCCCAGGGCTCGTTCCCATGGAAACCTTTGCCCAGGGAAATGGCGACGGGAATGCAGCATATTGTAGGTCAGACGCGCCATCAGTGATCTAATCAGATGTAATCTGTCTTGACTTGTGGGTCATAGATTGAGCAGTAAAGCTGGTGCCTTTCTGTGGTTGCTCTCACTGCCGGGGTTCCAGTCTGAGCTTTACAGAGCAGCAGCAGCAGCGGTGGAAGAAGTACTCACATCTTTCACTTCAGTAAAGGTAGTAGTAGTAGTAATACCACGGTGTGGAAATACTCTATTACAAGTCAAATTTCTGCATTCAAAATTTGACTTAAAGCTTCAGTAGTGCAGAACGTTTTGGCATCATTGGGCAAAAATTCCATAATAACCTTTCAGCATATTGTAATTCAAGTGCTCAAGAGCCTTCTGCACCTCCTCATGGCTCTGTTTTCAGGCTTTAAAAAATCAAGACTTTGGCCAATCACAGGTCATTTCAGAGAGAGAGAGCGTTCCTATTGGCTGTGCTCCGGCTGATGGGCGGTTTTTAATTAGGCTTTTTGTCATTTTTAAATTTACAATCAATGATGCTGTGGTATTAGATAAATTTAATTTGTTCTTTCACAAAGGCTTTATGTAATTACACTGTTTAAACAGGTGATATGAAAAACTCATTTGATTTCATGCATGTAGAAACAAATGTAATCTTTTACTACAGGTAGTAAATAATGACTGTAAGCAACACAAAAACATTTCTGTTTCACAGTTAAACTTTATTTGAATAGACAGATGACAATATGAATCCATTTACATTTACATTTCACAGCATAAATATGGCAATAACTGACAAGTTAAACTGTTTCATTTGTTACTCAGTGAAACATGGATGCACTATGATGTTAGTCCTCACAGTAGCTGCTCATACCAGAAATAATTAGCTGACTACTGTTTCACATCTTCTGTTTTTCCACCGCCACACTGATACCCACTCACACACACCGTTACATGTAGCTACATGCTAACATTTTACCTCTGCATCTACCATGGATGAATAAAAAGAATGTATACACACTGTACTTGCATGATTGGTTTGTGAATAAATACCGTAAACCAACTCTTGAATGGTGAATTATATAGGTTTTATCACACACAAATAATGTCCAAATTTCTCGTCGGGAGTTTGATATACTGTAGTTTTCAGATCAATACTTATATACAATATAGTGCATATATAATGCAGAATGTTGGAGATCAGTTGGAACAAAGGATTTCATTGGTCAAATACATATTTCCGCAGGCGGAAATCTGAATATTTTTTACCCCGCATGAATGTTCTGCAGGGGTGTGAAAGCATTCACAAGAATCCACAAAATCATTTTTTATAAATTTCCATTCTAATTTTTTGGGACGAATATCCGTGTTTGGTGTGAAACAGCTTTTTAGTACAAGACTCGGGGGAAAAAAAAAAAAATAAATCACCAATTTAGTTTGTCATGATAAAATCCTGGCAGATAAGACTTACTGGCAAGAGATCTTACAGTGAGTAAGCCGAACTGAGCTTATTCAACAGCCGTGATTGAAGCAGTGATTTTAACTGTGATCAGATTGTTTCTGTGTGGACTGTGACCGGATTTTGGTAATGCACACTGCCTTTCAGTGATCCCAACAGGAATGAGTGAATTAGTAGGGGGAAAAGAAACCAAACCAGCACCAGCACTGGGCTATGAAATACAGAGTCAGGATGATGGGCAGGCTCTTGCTGGGGAAACCATCAGTTTAAGACTAAAAGCAATGACTTTAATAGAAGTAACTGTTCCTTTCCTGTTAGGATGCAACCCATTATATTTAAAAAAGGTACCATTTGGTCCAGAAGGAATCACAGCTGCTAATGAATCCAGATCCAGTAGCAGTTTTGCATCCACATGTGCAGACTAAAACGACTGCTAAAATGATCAGAGCTCTTGGTCATAGTGGGAGTATAGGACCAGACAGGACATACCTCCTCCCCAGGCTTTCAACTGTGGCGCTTATAGGGATTCAAGTTCATAGTGCAGCTTGAAGGATTGCCTGGCCATGATGTCATTGGTGCACGCTTACACTATCACAGTATGAAGAGAGGGATGAATGTCCAGGAGAGACAGAATTATCTATAAAATCAGCTGTCTTGCCTCCGAAAGATGATAGAGTCACCAACAACTAAAATCTCAGGTCTCTGGGTGCTTTTCAATATGCTAACGTGCCTCCTCGATTCCTTTCCTCGCCTCCTCTCCTTGCGTATTAGTCCCACCCACGGGAGATGCGAGCAGAGGAGGCGAGGAAGAGGAGAGAGGAGTCGAGGCAACAGGCTTTTAACAAATGAGACATCCTCGCCTCGGAGCCGTCATTTTAAAGCGACGTCAATTAAATATGACGTGGGGCACATCTGGATCAGCTGTCCATTGTTTTGTTATATCGCAGTGTTTTATGATGTCTGCCAGATGAGCAGAGGAGTGTTCATGACAACTTATATATTTTAAGACTGTCAATCGATTAAAATATTTAAACATGATTAAGCACATGATTGTCCATAGTTAATTGCGATTAATCACAAATTAATCACACATTTTTTATCTGTTCAAAATGTACCTTAAAGGAAGATTTGTCAAGTATTTAATACTCTTATCAACATGGGAGTGGATAAATATGCTGCTTTATGCAAATATACGTATATTATTATATTATTTATTATTGGAAATCAATTATCAACACAAAACAATGACAAATATTGTCCAGAAACTGTCACAGGTACTGCATTTAGCATACAAAATATGCTAAATGCCCAACAGGCAAAAACAGCTGTCAGTGTGTTTGTGTACTGACTTGACTATGACTTGCCCCAAACTGCATGGGGCATTTTCATTCACATATCTTGAGGTCAGAGGTCAAAGGACCCCTTTTGAAAATGACCATGACAGCTTTTCCTCACCAAAATTTAGTGTTTTTAGGTTTTCTAGTTTCATATGATGCCAGTATCTTCACTCTAGCATTAAAACTGAACCCGCTACAACCTAAAAATGCAAGTTACCTTAATGCCTTAAAGAAATTAGTGGCATTAAAACAAAATTGTGTTAACACATTATTATCGTGTTTACTTAGACAGCCCTAATATATTCACTTTTAATTCAGTTCACAACGTGGCATAATGTGACAAGAACGTACAGATGTCATACATTTCTATTCAACACACCACGTAGCCTGTATATATATATATATATATATATATATATATATATATTGTCTTGAAACACCACAAATGTTTGTATGACCAGTACTATACAAATAAAGAGTGACATATTATATGATTGAGTGATATATGTTACGCCAAGGGATCCGACAAAGCGTCAGTTTGTGACGAGTTGGGATGAGTTCGCATTAGGACCTGTGGTCTGGAGTATCATGGGTAAGGACTAATGATTCATTATTTTATTGGTCCAAATAGCATACAGACACAATTGCATAAAAAACCTTTGTGAAATCCTCAGGTATTACATATATTGAATAAAAACCTTCTATAAATGAATAAAGTACCATCCAGGTTAAACAACTGAGCTACAAGTATAATCATTTTTTGAGCCCAAGATTTGAAAAATGAAGATCAATGTTGATACAACATGTCCTTATATGTGTGAGGTAAGAAATTATGATTGTATAATCCATGATAAAAAAAAGCCCTGTACATGAAAAGCAGACATGTTTGGATGCTCTTACAACTAGAGTACAATGGAGAGACCTCATGATGTATTTGTTTAGGATTTATTTAAGTGTACAGTTCCATCTAGTGGTTGGAGAGGTAACTCCACATAAATACATCATTTGGAGGCAACAAATAACAACTTGTACATGTAACATTTTGAACATATCGCCCTGACAACAGCTCCTACACCCCCTGATATCTAGTCTAGCATATGTGGATGACAGGAAACCCACTCACACACACCAGGAGCTTCATCTAAACTCTAACCAGCTCTTTATACCGTCACTTTATCTTTATATACTTTTACTTACTGTTTTACAACCTGTTTACATCTCTGTATATATATATATATATTATTTCTCATTACGCATATACATTTACTACATTTCCTTTTACATTTTTCATTATTTTATATTATTCATTTGCCTTACCACAAATTTATATTATTTTATACATGATGTATTGTATTCCTATATTTTAACTTGCATTATTTTATGTCTTAGATTCTCTTTTTTTTTTACTTGTACTTCTTGGGACTAAATTGGCCCACTTTTTAATTTATAAAAGTATACTTTTAAGTATACTTTAAATGTAAGAGTAGTAAACTTTGAGTACACAACTAGTTTACATTCAAGTTGTATTTTGTACTGCAACTATAATATGAATTATACTACATGTGAACTTGTGTCTCTGTGTCCTCCGGTGCTCCTAACAGCATCTGCAAGATTTCACAGACCGGAGGAAAGCAAGCAGTCAGAGCTGATCTGGAGTCTGACATCCAGCTGCTGTCTATGAGAGCCGGCTGTCAATCACTTGCAAACTCTGATCAAACGGTCAAAATAGGCAGTGCCGATCAAACATGAATCAATATTCTGTTACTGTAATGCCTATTTCTCTCCCTAAATGTTTTCAGTATCATTTTGTAGTGTACTGTTTAGCTGTAAAATGAGAACGTTTGTGACCCGGCAGCCATGTTGAGATTAGTTGAGGAAATACCAAGCACTGCCCACCAGCCAGAGCACAGCCAATAGGAACACTCAATAGGAACGCTCTCTCTCTCTGAAATGACCTGTGATTTGACACGGGCTAGATCTTTAAAGCCTGCATCAGTCTAGTTTTCTCTCAGAACACTTAAAATTACAATATGCTGAAAGATTATTATGGATTTTTTTGTCCAATGATGACAGAAATATACTGCCTACTAAAGCTTTAATGCTCTAGGTCTCTAGTTTGTGGTTGTAAAGTTACATGAGGCTGTGATTATCCTAGAGGTCACAATAGGTCATTTTATACAGTGAGGTCATTATGCGACCATCAGACCCGTGCACGTTCATATCTGGTAAATCTTGATGTCCACATGACATTCCCTCCCCCCCGCATCCTTCTGATATGGTGATGAAGTGCACCCGTCAGTGGATGAGTGATGCGTGCGTGGAATTAACCTCAGAGGATGTGAGATGATTTGATTGTTGAGAATGAGCGCTTAGCAGGTTTCCGTTCCACGGCCCTTCCTTATACGTTCGGCTCTATACGGCTGAATCTCCCAGCAGATTATGATGTCACGGTGGAGTGGGAATAGAATCGGCCCTTCATCTGGAGCCAGGGATCACAGTCAGGATTAAGTACATGTAGGTAATGCTCTGTAGCCAGTGAATGCTCAGGAGCAGTAGAGCTGAGTTCACGCAGTCCCGTGGACCTCAAAGGAAATGAAATTGGGGATTTTTGCAGTCCGAAGATGAAGAATGACACGAAGATAATGTCTTCCCTCCTTTGGTAAGCTAAATGATCTGTCCTGCAGCTGCTGTTGGTGAAAACAATGTTCATGTAATCTTTTCTGGCAAAGTAAACATGTCAACGGAAAAGTATTTGTCAAATGTCATGAAAAACGTGCCTAAGAGGTTTGTGCTTTATGTTGAGGTGCACTCATTCTTCAATGTGTTTTACTAACATTAACATTTCTTTCTAGACTGTGTCTGCTGCCTATAACAACCAGTAGGCAAGATGAAGGTGAAATGGACCATGCTGGGCATGGTTGTCTTCTTTCTGCTCTCCGTGGTCATGACCTGCTGCTTCATATGGCAGTATAGGGTGACAAAACTGAAGAGAGGTAAGGTTTGTCAAGCCAACACAGATTTACTCCCTCACAACACCCACACATAGAACTTTTTAAGGACATACAGTTTGACTTTCCAACCTGGAATTACCTTTGGACCTGGGCCATCTTTAGCCTCTTTGGTGTAATTGCTCATTTACAGGAGCTGCAGCAGGATTACGCAAAGCTGGAAATAGTAACAACAGGATTAGAAACCGTGTTAAAGCAGATTTTCACTCCTGCCGAGAGACAAGGGGGAGGAGCGAAGGTGGAGCTGAGCAGTGCCGGAAATGTCAGGTCACCGGCTTCATGCGTTGTATGTGATATAAATCTGAATTTGGCTTCAGGGTGTACAGACTGATTATGTCAAACACGCTGTGCCTGAAGGAATCAATAAGTCACATACTGTAATAAAAGCAAGTCAGCTTTATAACCTGGGAAATAGAAAGCAGGTTGACATATTTACAGAACTTGAACTACACAATATGATTGTTTTACAGCTAGTGTGTACATGCTGGATTTTTGTTGTAACAAAAAACTGTATTCCCTACTACCACCAATACTATAAATTATGTTTTTAGACCCTTAATTGTAATACATGTAATAGTTACATATATTTTACAAACTGCTGAATACTCCCCTAATATAAGACCGTATTAGTTAAAGCTTCAGTAGGCAGAAACTTTTTGGCATCATTGGGCAAATATTCCATAATAACCTTTCAGCATATTGTAATGCAAGTGTCCTGAGAGAAAACTAGACTTCTGCACCTCCTCATGGCTCTGTTTTCAGGCTTTAGAAAATGTTAGGCTGCCAGGTCACAAACTTTCTCATTTTACAGCTAAACAGTACACTACAAGATGTTTCTGAAAACATTTGAGGAGAGAAATAGGCATTACAGTAACAGAATATTGATTCATATTTGATCAGCGCTGACTAGTTTGACCGTTTGGTCGGAGTTTGCCAGTGATTGACAGCTACATATACGGCAACTGGACAGCAGACTCCAGCTCAGCTCTGACTGGTTGTTTTCCTCTGGTCTGTGAAATCTTGCAGATGCTGTTAGAAGCACTATTTTTCAGATTACTTGTCTCATGCACTACTATCAGGATAGAGTGACCTGGAAAAATGAAACCAAAACTATCTGCACGACTACCAATAGATTTTTCTTTCAGAATTTCAGTAAACCAACTCTTTAAGACTCTTCTGTATTGTCTGAAGATGTGTCATGCCCTATAGTTAGGTGTCTTGAGGAATAAATGTGGAGAGCATCTACAGTGGAATTAATTGACTTATAACGAAAGGATAACCAAACAAGAGGCAATTTATTCAGTCGACAGAAAACATGTAAAATACTAGATGGACAGATCTCTGATGGGGGAAGAAAAGATCATCAATTATTATGACTATGTCCATCAAATCCCAAATAGAGGGAAGCATGCAGTTCATGTTTATGGAAATGTCATTTCGATTAAATCCAATGTAGAACTTTTTTTTTGTCTGTTTTTCTTTTCTCTCTCTTTTGCTGAAAGTTGATAAAATCAAACACTATAATGGCTAAACTACAGTGTTTTGTTTTCTGCCTGTTTATCACACAAGATAACATAAGCAATACCCTTACAAAACATACGTTTATTTGAGTATGCTATTAGTATACTTCTTTTTAGAGTTTACTTTCAGTTTACTTTAAGTATACAGAAAATTCCAAGTACACTTGGCTTATACTGAAAAGTATACAGGAAAGTATAAGTATATTTGGCTTAGTACTATAAGTTCACTGATAAAGTATACCTGCAGTAAAAAACTATTTAACTAGTAGTTTACTGAGTGTAGTTCATATTATAGTTGCAGTACAAAATACAACTTGGATGAAAACTAGTTGTGTACTCAAAGTTTACTACTTTTACATTTAAAGGATAAAAGTATAAAAGTATACTTTTATAAATTGAAAAGTGGGAAAATTTAGTCCCAAGAAGTATTGAAGTAGTACACTTACAAGCATGCTTTTAGTATATTGATATTTATCACATAAAGTATACTTGGGAATATACTTGAACTATACTTAAGTTTAATTTGTAAAATAAACTTGAAGTATACTACTCTTTTGTAAGGGTAGACAGCGTTGGAGTTGTTGGAAGGTAGGCTGTTACTTTTGAACGAGCTTGGCTGTCCTGTCTTTGTGCTGTGCTACGCTAAACAGGTCTTGGAACTAGTCTATTTTTGACGGATTGACAACAAACTGCCGAGTTAAATGGTCAAATGGCTTTTTGCACATTTGATCAATTTCTGCAAAGCCCTAAATCATCAAGTTATTCACAGTCACACCTGCATGGGACCTGCCAAAACCGCCACACTGCGCATCTGTGGTTGTACAATTAGGGTGTACTGTATATCCACAACAGTGACAGATAGATAAGTTGTGTCTACACGTTTCATACATGATGACTCTGCCTTCTTCCCCTTTTTCCACAGAAGTGGTTGTAAATCAAACACCAGTTGAGCAGATGTGCCCTCTCTTCCCTGAGCCTGTGCCACTCAAACATCCCATCACATCACTGAGGGTGGCCTTAGAAAGGGTGAATCTCTTTCAACTCATTTTTTATTATTTGTATTTAAATGTTTTACCATGTGGATATTCTAGATATTGTTATAGTTTTACAGTTAAGTCGTACTGAATTTTCTCCTATAACAGATAGATGTACTCCTGAAGACGCACTTTACCGCCGCCCGGCTGCCAGCGATATCACCCATCGTGGTTTTAAACGACTCTGTTCTGTGGAATGGAAACTTTGGCAAGAAGAACGGAAGCGACCCCTCCTCGTCTGCACCCAATGAGTACACGGTGTACAGGTGAGATTTACAGTCACCCATAGAACAGGTGTGGAAGAGATTAACATAAATTATGACACCGATATGACAAAAGGGAAGTGGTGATTTGTGTAAATGCCACATAATGATATTAGTCCTAAAAGCTGCTCAGCCAGTCCATTAGCAACTCCAACTGAACAATAATCATTACCACATGATATAATGTGCCGTCTAATTCTTCTATTTGATCTGAGGCTTAGAGTTAGTATTAGGATTAGACCTTCATTGTGTTAAGCTTCATATAGGACCTGTGATCAATGAGACTGACCCACTCAATAAATTAAATGCTTAAATCTGATCTGTGCAGCAGCAACGTTATTGTTAAACCAGGAGAAATTAAATCAATCGGAATATGCTTGTGTTGCGCTCACTTTAATCACTGTCATTACAGAATTGCAAGCCTCTCTAAGATCTTCCCTACACTGATGCTATACAAGCTGTGGGAGGACGGCGTGGTGGAATCTCTGGACGACCCTCTGGAGAAATACGCAGACAACTTCACCATTAAGGACCCGCTGTGGAAAGGTGGGGGATCGGCGTCCTCATCAGCCAGGACCCTCGGCCACCGCTATCCTGCACTCAGCCTGCGCAGGATGGCCAGCCAGCTCTCTGGTAACCACACAAATAATGGTTTTAATGACGTGGCCACCATCTTTGATAATCTACATTAAAGCTACAGTTAATGAAAAATAACTTTTTGTCATATTTGCTTAAACTGTCACTGTATCCTGACAGCAGTACATGAGACAGATAATCTGTAAAAAAAAAAAAAAAAATCAAGCTCCTCTGCCTCCATTTTGTGCTCCAGATAGAGAGCCGAAGTCCCGCCCCTTCCGGTGCACTCCCACGGGACCTTATTTTGTAAAAAATATGAACGGTAGTCAACGGAAAGAGATCATTTTCACTTGTAGTAGTTCACTTCATAATATAGTTGCAGTACAAAATACAACTTAGATGTATTGTGTGCTGAAAGTTTACTATTCTTACACTTAAAGTACACTTTTATAGACTTAAAAGTGAGCCAATTTAGTCCCAAGAAGTACACTTTAAAGTATACTACTAGTACACTGATATCAGTATACATAAAATAAACTTAATGTATGCTACTTTTTCGTAAGGGGGGTATCAGATGCTGTCAATGGAAGATTGCGGTAAGGGTGAAAAAAGCAATCATTAGCTGCTGGTCTTTGACAGGATGCCAGTTTGCCTCATGAAAGTCCAATGCACTATCCTCATCCACCATCCTGACCTCCACACCCTTACTTTGCTAGAAAAGACACAAAAATTCCTGCATTTCCACTAAATGCTGCATTTACCATAAATTGTGAGATGCAGTATGAACAATAAATATATATAGATATAGATATAGATATAGATTCTGGGCTGTGGGCTGCTTCCACTTCCTACCATACCATTACATCACAGTCAAATAGCTCAGTGTGTGAAGGAAGGACATAGGTCTAGACTCTCATACTTACCATGTAACTTCTGTTAAGGGCATGTCTTTACCGCCCACAACAGCACCTTAGCTAACCTGGACTCACACGAACAGAGACAGAAGCTATATTTACACTGAGCTGTGTCCAGATATAGAGCTAATGAGCTCGGTATGCTCAGTTTGAAAATGAGGGATTAACAGAGGGGGAAACCCTGCTGAGGGTACAAATCTATCAGAAACACTTATTAGTATTCATCCTGAGGGAAACATTACATTCTGGACAAAACAAAAGTCGCCCTCATGTTGGCGCTCGAGGAAAGTTTCACCCAGGACACCAGAATTCGCATCCTGTATGAAACCAACAATGTGTAGTTGTCTTTGTGTTCCCAGTTATTTTAACCCAAAACACTTTTCTTTTTCTTTTTTTGCCTAAACCTAAAGAAGTGAAGTTGTAGTTTTGTTGCCTAAACATAAAGAAGTTGTAGTTTTATTGCCTAAACCTAAAGAAGCCTTTTTGTTTGTGTTCAAAAGGTGATGTTTCATTCAGTTTTACAACATCTTAGAATGTGTTGCTTTTAAGTTTCACTTTCACTTTTACCTTTTTCACCTTTTTTTTATGTAGTAGGCCCCCAATGACCCAATGCTTATAGCGACTGATAACGCCTATTTAATGGCCTGATAACAGTTTAATCGGATGCGTTTTGGAACAAGCTTTGTCCCCTTGGCATTTTGCCTTGCTATATTTGCGCTTTTTCGGTGCTGTGTTCCACCATTTTTGGAGCTTCCTATTGGACGAGTGCTTACGATGGAACAATGGAACCTGGTCGCTATGTTTTTATAGAGGCTGACATCCCGAACACAGCAAAATGAACAGATAAGAGAAAATAAAGGCAGAGGGCTGCGGGGTCTCTGCGGATACAGACTTCATGGATGAATGTTTTACTCACCAAGGTTTTCTAATATTTTCACAGGGTTACCCAGAAGATTAAGGTCAACTAATCTTCTTTGGAGCGGAGACACAGAGGCAGCCCTTAATTTGTTACAGGATGATATCCTCGTGGCAGATCCAGGCACCAAGTAAGTCTGTTTCCTTCCTGTGTTGCTCTATTTTTGACTGTGGTGACTTTAAACCTTCTGTGCATTTTTATGGTGTGAAAAGAGAGACGTTGATATCTTTGTATAGAACAAGGATCCTTTTGGTATTTTGTGTCCAGAGGGAATTTGTGAACATCCGTCTCTTTTCCCTCAGATGCCACTACAGCAATGTTGCTTTTTCCTTATTGGCCAACGTCTTGGCCAAGAGGGTGACTGGCTCCGACTTTGAGAGCTGGGTGTCCAAAAATGTTCTGGAGCGGCTCAGCATGGAGGACACAGGTTTCAGCTTAACTCCGTCCGTTCAGAGGCACATGGCTGTGGGTGTGTACAGCAATGGCCAGCCAGCTCCCCTCTACAACCTCGGCTGGTACCGACCTGCAGGCCAGATGTATTCCACAGCAGCTGACATGGCCAAGCTCATGATGGCTCTTCTCGGCGCGTACGGCGGGACCCTGCTCCGCCAGGACACCCTGAACACCATGCTAACCCCAGTCTTCAAATGTCACAGCGGCTACTTCGCCAACTCCACCGGCACACCGTGGGAGATCAACGAGCAGTTTGGCTATGACGTGGTGAGGAAGGACGGCGACCTGGACGGTTATGCGGCCACCCTCTCCCTGGTGCCACGGCTCAAACTGGGACTGGTGGTCCTCATGGCCGGGGTTCGACCTGCAGACCAGGACCTTGTGCGCCAGGCCTACAGCTATCTCATCCCCGCAGTGGAGAGAGCTTTCAGGGACGCTCGACGAACTCTCAGACCGCCGCCTGACCCAGCTCCATATGTGGGCTTTTTCACCTACAAGAATATGACGTTCTATGAGATTAAGGTGGACTCAGACGGGGTGCTGGTGATGCAGCAGTTTGGACCACAGGTGGACACAACTGTCCCGGCCAAGTACCGAACTATTCGGCTGGATTACCTGCAGGACAGGGTGTTCAGGGTGGTGTTTGAGAGCCCGTACCCATGCAAGCTGAAAGTTAACAGCGCCTCTGTCTCCCTGGAGGCACAGGACAGACAGCTCTTCAACTTTTACCTCTTCAACGAGAAAGGTGTGTCGCCAGGGTTTGATTCCCCAGGACTCAACACTTACTGGGTGACAAGGATAGCTGGCAGACCATTCTTTACTTCATAAAGACAGGAACTCAACTTAGAACAGGTTTGGGGGGTTGTGTCAAGGATTAATGCAGTGGGAAACTTTATGTGGTAAACACATAGCAGTTTTCAATTGTTGGGTCAGTGGTCATGTGATGCTCTCTTGGGTTCACGTGATTATTGTATTCTAATATTATTTATTTAATACTCCTCTGCTTATTAAACCAATTCTATCATCCAGTCTTCCAGATCTCCAAAGGAATCTTTAGCTAGCACAAGCGAAGCAAAACTGATGACCGCATGTATAAATGTTTCCTTAGATGTGTTTGGTTAATGGACAACGTGGCAGTATTCCTCTTCAACCTTTAAGTGCCTGCAGTGTGACCTGGAACTCATTGAAATGTCAAGTGGTCAAGTTTTTCAAGATTTGAATCCACCAGGGAATCATGTGAAGATGCTTTCAATGCCATTACAAAATAACATGCTAAATAAAAACTTGTGGTATTAATGTTTACTAAGTGTTCATTAAGCATTAATTAAGTGTTTATTAAGTGAAAATGTACATGTAAACATCAATATACATGTTTATGCAAGTTTTTTACATATTGGTAGACACACAGTTAACACTGAGGTGACCATAAAAGTAGGCTATCCATTGAACAACCCTACAATATAACACCCCATATACATACACAAGAAACAGTGTTTAATATAATATAATAATTCAAAGTTCCTCAAGGTTTTGCTTTCTTAATGTGGTATTTTAGAGGGCGTTTTTCATAATTTTGTATAATTTTTATAAATTTTGGTGTGGTAAAAAATGGTTAAATTTAGGACCAAATCTTGAATTAATGAGTGTTTATTTCTGATTTATGACTGATGTACTGATGAACCCATATACCCCCCTAAAAAAGACAAAAACAGGTGTACGGTGGCTCCCTTAGGGTTAATATAGAAGCAAACATCTATTTGCTATGTAATGATATACACTATAAAATGTAATTTTACAGGAAATCTTCTGTATTTTTTATTTTTACAATTTTTTTTTCCTTTTTTCGTAAAACAATGAAAAAGTATTAGAGATATTTGCAGTAAATTAAAGGTTTACCTTTAAAAATGCAAATAATTAGGTTTTATATTGTGTTTTTTTAATGGCAATTTATTGTATTTGTATATATTTTAAATGTAATTTTACAATAAATGTGAAGTGATATTTTACTGTTCATGATAATGAAGAAATGCATGTAAAATTACATAAATCAGTAGTCATTCAAAGTGTTTCCGTAAAATTGCAGGTCATTAAGCATGTGGTTAAAAGGTGATTTTATGTTTTTTATAACTTGCAAAAACTCGAGACTCGCTGCCTGACGCCCTATACTAACCTTACAGTAACTATTCATGGTCAATGCTTAACATTAACTGTTCTAGTTCAATATCTAACTTTAACCATCTCACAAGAGTTTCGCAATCTGCGTGTTACCTTCTAGACATGACCAACGCCGTGGCTTGCTTTGACTGAAGGTCTGTAAAATTCAACTGTCAAATAGCAGGTGATTGAGCGTGGCAGAGGAGAAGGGCAGGGCAAGTGAGAAAAGGCAGACAAGACACTACATACATTATTGACCAAGAGAGTGACAGAGGAGAGGAGACACTTGGTAGGTAATTCTAATTTATTTGGATTTGGATGATACAGAAACGCAGGTTTGACTGAAGTTTTAGTCGAGCTAATCAGTTGCAAGGTTTCTGTTAGCTGCGAACGCTAACGCCAAAGTTAACTCGTCAGTGTTAGCACGTTGCATATCTGAGGCTCCAGCTGTTATAAATGGAACGCAGGTTGTGCCGTATCTTCATGCAAGAATGGGGACTCATAACTCTCATCTAATATGATAATAATATTTTTTTTCAAATGCTCTTATTTAATTATGTTATATTTATTTTTTTCACATGCGCTTTTTAACATTTTGTTGTTGTTTTTTTCAGTGACTTCAAGAGAAAAAGGCCTGATTAAATTATTTTTAATTTAAAAGTCCAGCCCCATCAGTGTCTGCTTAGAAAACCTCTGGCACCTTGGACAAATGTAGTTGATATCCCCTGACATAGTGCACATGCTGTTCTAAACATAGACTACTGTTAGAGCAGACATCTGTGTATATAGAGCATTTCCCATGTAGAGAAAAAGAAGTCTAATCTTACGTAACAACCTTGTCAAAGGGTTGTGGAAGCCACTTCATCATATAGTGCAGAGTCCTGTACACATGATAATCAGCAACACGAACATAAAACAACGAATATCCATCACTTTTCTTCTCAAATTTTTCCACAGTGTGGTACAACAGGGGAGCTTTTATGACATCATAAACAGTGCCTGTTGTTTATCATTAACTAGCCTTCAGGCCTCGCCCATGCACGTTCTGTACCAGCCAACTCCTCTATAAATACTCTGAAGCAATACGGTGTTCAGAGCACGGCTGAGAGACACTCACAGAGGAACAAAGAAGAAGTTCATTATACATCACAAGCAGTGAGATGAAGACCATCATCTGTGTGTCAGTCCTCCTCATAGTTTTGTGCCAGTCCTCCAGCGCGGTGACTGTCACGGTAAGAATACCTGAAACCAACCAAACCTGTCAGTCTAAAGTTTATGTGTGATTTTGTTTTTGGAATTCTGTCTATGTGAATTCTGTAATGTTCTCGTTTTTCAGTAGCGGTTTGATTATATATTATTATAACAGAAAAGTTGTATATGAGTGGTTGGTTTTGCTTTCTCTGGCATTGACTGATGAGCACTCCCATCACAAATTATTTCCAAAGGAGCTTCTCAAATTACTGTACATTCAACATGTTGGTGGTAGCTTGTTATTGTCTTCATGTATGTTTTAAGTGATATGTTGTCCTTATCTCATATAAAAAGGTTAAGGGTCGGGTATTCTCGTTCAGAAGTAGCTCATACCACATGTTGTCCGACCAAATCAAAGTGTTTAGGTGTTTGAAACGGCCACATAGGAAGGCGGAGTGAAAAGCCGGCAAAGCTGTGTCGCAATCGGTTGTTTACTTGAAAAGAGACAGATACTTTGTGTCAAGAATGAAAAAAAAAAAAGCTGAGGGAGAAGTTCAAACCCTGGCTCCTTTCTCACCTCTGCACAGCTGAGGGCCCTTAAAGCAGCGGTAGGCGAGATTGGAGCAAATATGGTTAAAAAAAAAGGCATTTTTATAAAACGGTCACTTTATCCTGACAGTAGTGCATGAGACAGTAATCTGAAAAAAATCATGTGCCTCTGTGTCCTCCAGTGCTCCTAATAACATCTGCAAGATTTCACAGACCAGAGGAAAACAAGCAGCCAGAGCTGATCTGGAGTCTGCCGTCCAGCTGCCATCCGCCGTCCGGCTGTCAATCACTCATGAACTCCGACCAAACGGTCAAACTAGGCAGCGCTGATCAAATATGAATCAATATTCTGTTACTGTAATGCCTATTTCTCTCCTCAGATGTTTTCAGAATCATCTTGTAGTGTACTGTTTAGCTGTAAAAAGAGAAAGTTTGTGACCTGGCAGCCATGAGAGACCAGTTGAGGAAATATTAAACACCGCCTACCAGCCGGAGCACAGCCAATAGGAACGCTCAATAGGAACGCTGTCACTGAACACTTGAATTACAATATGCTGAAAGGTTATTATGGAATTTTTGCCCAGTGATGCCAAAAACGTGTTGCGTACTGAAGCTTTAAGTTTCAGGTGATTATTCACTAACGAAAACATAGTTATGAATATTATATTCCATTCCTGATAATAGATCCCAGGAACTCTGTTCCTTTAATTAATCATTTGCTACTGTTTTAGTGATCATATATCAACGTGTGGGTTACCAGGTGTTGACAAGTGAAAATGACTGTAATGCAAGTATCCTGTGATATTTCCAGCTTTGCTCTACGTGTGCTCGTCAGCTAACAGCGTGTCATTCCTTATAGGAGGGAGACTTTCACTTCACTCTGGAGTCAGTGAAGGCACTGAGGACTCTGATGACTGGAAATGATGAGGAGCTCCGGCTGGTGGAGGCCAAAGCAGCAGCTGTGTGTTCTCACCCAGCTCTGCCCCAAGTCTTCACAGCTCTGTGTCTGAGGAAAGATGCTGGAGCATCTCTGGCCAGGCTGGGTAAGACAATTTTGTGATTGGTCTAATTTCTAGTGGTGGAAAGCAACTAAACACATTTACTCAAGTACTGAAGTACAGTTTTGAGATACTTGTACTTTACTTGAGTATTTCCATTTTAAGTGACTTTATACAGTTTTTAATCCACTCCCTGTCCAATGAAAACCAGGTATCTCCAGATTTGTTGATTTTGAATGTTTGGAATAAACTGAAGGATGAAGTGTTCCTTTATGTGTTGAGAAAATCCTCCTACTTCTTAAGCTAAATAAACTATTTTAAAAGCCTTTTGAATCAGCTGGAAAATGCACCGTCCCAAAGCTGAAAACAGGGCTGTTATTTTGACTTTTTAGAGATACAGTACGGGGTTCTCACAGGACAGCGACAAAAACATATGATGATCTTACAGAATGTAATGCAATGCTGTAGATTAAACCACCCAACAGTATATAAAGGAGTTAAAAACATCTTTAGAAGTAAAATGTTACATACACATTAATGCAGCAGTAATATGAATCAGAAATATCAGATATTATAGTAAAAAACACTGACAGGGAACATTTCAGCTGATGATACTTTCATACGTTTACTGTAAGGTACTGTTTGTAACTTCTTACACGTTGAAATCATTGCGGGTCGGTGTCCCATTTACACCCTAAAAAATGTGACCAATGGTTACTTAAAAAGATTAAAGGCAACACAGTGACACATAATTTAATTGAATAGACTACAACTTTGATTAAAAAGTATTGAATCAGTTTTTATAGTGTAGGTCAAAGTTGAAGCAGGAAGTGGGTCTGTAAACTGTGATGGACGTTTATATCAGACAGTTTGAGTCATAATTTTACTGTTGACCCTTGTTTTCTTTTCCACATAAGTGTGTCTTACCTGGAGGTTTGTTTCCATCCTGTCTGGTCATCAGTTTTATTTTCACTGTGTTCCCAGATCTAAACAACGTTCTGACTTTATATATCCAATATTCAGACTGAGTAGGTGTAATGTTGCCCCGCAGGTAGCAGAGGCCTAAAGGCTTCAGTATGCTCCAAACTATCTAGTTTGCATGACGTGTCTTCCGACCACATCTAAAAGCAAATGTGCTAATAGTGGTTCTGAATGGCCACACTGTATCTAAAGCATACTGAGATTTTAAAGATGTTCAGTCTATCTGTGCAACACTTTGGACCACAGCAAGATATATCAACTACTGGCCAAATCGCTATGATATTTTCTGTGGATATTTCATGATCCCCAATGAATGATTTTGAATATTTTTGGTAATGTTTTTTTCCCCCACTTTTTCAGCATTTGTGGCTACCCACTCTGACGCCTGTGAGATCTGTGAGTTTGCTGCCTGCACTGGCTGTTGAAAGGGAAACCTGCATTGAGGCGTCATCTTTCATCGAATAATATCTGATTTTGACTGTATTTAAAATCAAAAATGATATATAAAACAAAAAAACAAAAAAAAAAAAACATTGATATCTTTTTGTTCATGTGCTTATTGATCATGTGTTTCTTCTGATCTGTCTTCTATAATTTGTTTAGTCATCAGCTGAATGTGTCTCATTTCAACAGAGCAGAATACATGCCTGTCAAATTTGTTGTACAACTGGTTAAAGCTTTAAAATATTGTTTCATTGTTTGTTATTGAAATCTCAATAAAATGTTTGAAAATCACAAAAATCGCATATTTTTCTCAATTTCTTAGAACCTTCCTGTATATTTCAAAGCAGAGTTTAAAGCTGCAGTTGGTAGAAATGGATCAAATATGATTAACAAAAAGTGATTTTTATAAAACGGTCACTATATCCTGACAGTAGTGCATGAGACAGGTAATCTGAAAAAAACATCATGTACCTCTGTGTCCTCCGGTGTCCACGCATCAAATGTTTTCAGAATCATCTTGTAGTGTACTGTTTAGTTGTAAAATAAGAAAGTTTGTGAACCGGCAGCCATGTTGAGATCAGTTGAAGAAATACCAAGCACCACCCACCAGCCGGAGCACAGCCAATAGGAACGCTCTCTCTCTGAAATGACCTGTGATTGGTCAAAGTCTTCCGTCATGGGCTAGATTTTCTAAAGCCTGGAAACAGAGCCATGAGGAGGTGCAGAAGTCTAGTTATCTCTCAGAACACTGGAATTATAATATGCTGAAAGGTTATTATGGAATTTTTGCCTAATGACGCCAAAAACGTGTTGCGTACTGAAGCTGGCTGAGTGCTTAAACAAACACTCTTAACATGGATTGGATTCCTTACTCAGTAACCTTGACTTAAAAGTGTTGCAGCTGCGTCATTGATGTCCAGTGTTATCACAGAGGTCCATTGTGTTTGTATGTGAGCAAACAACAGTTGATGTAACGGCCCCAACAGAGACAGAGATGGCAGTGTATCCATTCACTAATGTTATCTAAGTTCAGTAATGTTATCTAAGTTATCTAAGGTCAGTATGTTATCAAGTGAATGGACCAATAGCAACTAATTGATGCAATAGTGACACAGTAAACTGAGTGCATTTCCATTCCATACTAACCCTGGCTCTAAACAACGGGCCATTTTTCGGTTGATACCATTTGTTACACAGATTTGGTGCTAAATTTAACCATTTTTAACACTCAAAAATTGATAAAAATGATCAAAGATCCCTCCAAAATACCAGTTTAAGACATCAAGAGGAGGAACATCACAGACATGATGTGATTTGGTGACAAAAAACATTTAAAATTTGGAGATTTCTGCAAGAATTGCATTTCTTTTCGGCGATGGCGAAGTTCTGGAAACTTCAGAAACCCCCTTATTGTCAATCTAGCTAGGAAAGTCATCCATCCTCTGAATGCTCTAGGTCTCTAGATTGTGGCTGTAAAGTTTCATGAGGCTGTGATTATCCTAGAGGTCACCACAGGTCATTTTATTCAGTGAGGTCAAATTACAAAAAATGGTCTCACTACAATGATATGGAGAATAACATCATCACACATGAATACAGTTGGGCTCATTGGATCAACAAGAGTCTCAGCTTTACAGTGATACACAATTTATGTAATTCAAGACTGTTTAGGGACTCCAGGATGCAGAAATATTCAAACACAATTTTAGAATAGGAGAAAATAGCACATTTATACTGCATATATAAAACTGCATGTGATTATCATAAAGTGGGCATGTCTGTAAAGGGGAGACTCGTGGGTACCTAGAGAACCCATTTTCATTCACATATCTTGAGGTCAGAGGTCAAGGGACCCCTTTAAAAATAGCCATGCCAGTTTTTCCTTGCTAAAATTTAGCCCAACTTTGGAGCGTTATTTAGCCTCTCAGTAACAGATAATGTCTGTAGCTTCACTCTAGCCCTCTAAAACTGAACCTGCTAGAGCCTCTGAAAGACAGTAAAGCCAGTCAGGATCACCCACGATCCCGCGGGTCTCACAAGGTGTCGCTCGTGGTGACAAACACACCGACAATCATCACCAAGTTTGCAGTTCCCTTCTGCAGAGCGTTTTAGTGTCTTGTATGAGGCACGTTCCTCAGGAGTCATCTGGACTGCCTCTAGCTGAGGAGCGACTTTTACAGCTAAAATCCTTGTAAATAACTCTTAGACTAAACACTTTAGTAATATAAAGTTAGGACTGACATGCCCCTTATATTTATTATTCTAACTCAGCCAGTTAGTAGCTACTTTCAGGATGTTTTGTGAATACAACCCCTGGTTTCCAGCAGCAGCAGGCAGCTGATGTAAGAGCTGTACTGTAACAGTCTACTGTTAGACGGTAAGCAGGTAGCAGCATTTCCTGCTGGAAATGTGGATGATGAGAGTGCCGATATTGTCAAGACATTTTCAGTAGGTCAGAAACTGGAAATAAAATTTGTCGGGCAAATACATGAATATGAGAAGCTTGAGAATTCTGATAGAGTATATCACTTCAAATTTATATGCGGTATTAAAGGTCCCATATTATAAAAAAGTGCGATTTTCATGTTTTTTTATTATAAAGCAGGCTTAAGTCCTATATAAAAACTGTGAAAGTATCGAAACACTCAATCCACAGGGAAATACACATAGCCCGTATTCAGAAACTCTGCATTTGAAACAAGCTGTCAGGATTTCTGTCCATTTGTGATGTCACAAATATACAATATTTAGACCCTTGACACAATTTTAAACATAAACATACTAAATGCGTCCAAGTTTATTCCTGGTTACAGTGTATGGGAATGTCATCAGCTGACAGGAAGTACACATGGACCCAAGCTGTTGCCAGGCAATGCAATTCCATCGCAATGCGCTAAAACGGAGCGTTTCAGAAAGTATGAACTTGAAAATGAGCATAATATGGGATCTTTAATTTCCTAAACATTTCTAAAAATCCAGTTTTGGCTTTGTCATTATGAGGTAATAAGTAAGTAAAAATTAATTTAAATGTGAGCATGAGGCATACAGATGCAACAAAAAGAAAATGTGAAAAAGTGAAGGGGTCTGAATCATTTCTGATAGATCTGTTTGCCAGAATAGTTTTTAACTGTTTCGAGCCACAAATTGATCCGTCATGTAATCTGGAATGTAAACAGCGAGGCATTTCACACTGGAATTTATTGCAACAGATTCAACCTGCGAGCCAAACAACAAATGAAAACAAAATCCATCAACAATATTTTACAAACAGTTTGGACATGTTCATGCTTCAACAGGATTACTGACAAGTATCGATGCTACAAATAAGTGTCTTTACTCTGTGAGGAGCACTGTGATCACAGGCAAATGTCTTCATTCATTTATTCATCTTGTTATGAAGTCACATCATGGCATGTCTGAGGAACAGTAACATTGAATTGTAAAGAAGTGGACTTGTTATCTGTAATGCTCAGCTGGGCCCCATGTGTATCTATTGTTCAAATGATACATCCTAACATACTTACTGATATTAATCATTTGTTTTAATTGATTAACAGTTTACTGTGTATCAATTCAAACTGACATTGTGCAGTTTACCTACGTGCCACCAGAGGGCGCCAAATCACTTCCATAATGACAACACTCACACATTCATTTAGTGAGGAACTCTGTAGCGCATGGTCTAAAGTGCATGGCGCAAATGCATTAAGGGCGTGTTCAGATCTAACTTTTTCTAGTTAAACGGTGCACAATCTGGAAAAAGGGTTGTATTTAGTCTCTTGCTTAAAGCAGCAGTGAGTAGAAATAGAGCAAATATGATGAAAAAAAGTTAGTTTTATAAAACAGTCACTATATCCTGACAGTAGTGCATGAGAAAGGTAATCTGAAAAAAAAAAAAGCATGTGTCCTCCGGTGCTCCTAATGGCATCTGCAAGATTTCACAGACTGGTGGAAAACAACCAATCAGAGCCGAGCTGGAGCCTTGCCGTCTATAAGAGCCGGCTGTCAATCACTCGCCAACTCCAACCAAACGGTCAAACTAGTCAGCGCTGATCAAACATGAATCAATGTTCTGTTACTGTAATGCCTATTTCTCTCCTCAAATGTTTTCAGAATCATCTTGTAGTGTACGGTTTAGCTGTAAAATGAGAAAGTTTGTGACCCGGCAGCCATGTTGAGATCAGTTGAGGAAATACCAAGCACCGCCCACCAGCTGGAGCACAGCCAATAGTAACGCTCAATTGGAACGCTCTCTCTGAAAATCTCCCATTCCCTTTGAAAGGGGAATGGGAGATGACATTAATTGGTTTAATTTTTTCCCTTTATTTAAATGAAAGATTCGGCAAATTGGAGAAGCAAGCAGTTTTCTGCAGTGAAAATGTTGTTTTTGAAAGACTGAAACACCAACAAATATGGATTGAGGCAGAATATTTCCTTCGATAAAAACATTTTGTGAAATTTGAAAATGATAAAATCTATCTTTTTTCAATAAACTTTGAGTTATTGTAAATGTTTGGATCACACGAGTCAGAAACTATCCTTCGCAGCATTCAAATGTTGATTCAAAATATGAACGTCAACGTTTTGAATGAAGCTTCCAACGAATCAGTTCAGCCTTAGAACTGTCTTATATTGATGAGTTTCATATTCTGTTTACTGATTAGGAGGCGTTTACTATTTGTCGCTGTCCATTGACGGGGTGTGCTGAATCCGCAGGGTGTATTATAGGCGGCGTGTAATGCGCAGAGACATCATCCTCAAAATGCCACCGGTTAAAGGGAGAGAGGGCCCGCAAACTTTGGAGTATGGCCTATGTGTACACCCGCACACACAGAGGGATGAAGGGAGGAAACGCTGAGTGCAGACACAGGAGGGTGTGTGCACCGCCCACACGAGGCGTGAAAACGACACTTGTGACACATTTTGTTAGAAAACACACGTGTGGGGAAAGCCTTTGATTGTGTGACAAAGGAATTCGTGTTTGATGCTCGAAAATTGTGAACCCGCCTACGTAGGGCTATCTGAGTAATGCTCCTTTTAAACAGCAGGAAAATACTGGCCATTGAATTTAGACCAGGTTTTTGTCGGCGATCGCTTTCTGCTTCCCTCGAGATAGCAATGTTCAAAAAACAAGGTGCCGCGACCACACCTCATTTTAAGACATGGGCGTAGAGATGGGCGCAAGTACTTTCGTTGCTTACACAACGTGGGCGCCGGGTGTGAAAATGACGCTGGTCTGAAACTAGCAAAGCTCTATACGTTGGAAGTCTAGACAAACTTTTGAATTGTAACAGTAATCTAAAGTGCAGAGAGAAGTATGTTTTACTGATGAAGATAGGCGGCATTTCCCTTTAATGACAGAAAAATCTCAAGGATATATGAAGGCAGAAGAATGCAGAGGGAGTGTGGCCTCAGCTAGTTGCTGGATTTCTGGATCATGATCTGGAATTTACCTGCAGAAACATAAAGAAACAGGGAAAGAAGAAAGCATGTGTTAGTCCATATTCTCATTCAGAAATAAAAACAAACTATTTCCTTCTGATTTCTAATATTTTTTTCCACCTCAACTTATAAAGCGGGTTGAACGAGATATTTGAGATCCCTGTCTAAATCCAGGAGTCAAATACAACAGCCCAGACTCCGGCCTGTATACTGACCGTAGAGTAAAGCCAACAGCTCTCCGACACAAGCTCAAACATTTGACTTTTTACAACATTTCACACAGGCAGCGCAGGACTGCTGGACGGCAGTACAGTACGTTGGGTTCATACACTATACGGCCTGTGGTAAGATGTAAAACCAGCAGTGTTAATGTTAATGCACACCATCAGCGGTAAACATGGCTCAGGTGGATTTGTCACTTATTAATGAACTACATGACCTCCTGTGAAAGCAGGGCTGATGACAGAGGCAATTTTTTTTTTATGTGTGGGTGGATGACACACACATATGAGACACATTCCTGCTGATGATTTCACACTATTCAACTGATCAACCGCTAACAAGCCAAGATATGTAACAATTCGTCACCAAAGACAGGGAAGAAGACTGCAAAATATTTTTTTGCAGAAAAAACGGTTTTGCGTGACATAACTTTGGTCTGTTAAAGCTTCAGTAAGCAGAAAGGTTTTTGGCATCATTGGGCAAAAAATAACCTTTCAGCATATTGTAGTTCAAGTGTTCTGAGAGATTACTAGATGTCTGCACCTCTTCTTAGCTCTGTTTTAAGGCTTTAAATAATCTAGCCCGTGATGGGAGAGCGTTTCTATTGGCTGTGACTCTGTGAAATTGTATAGCAAAGTTAAAGAGGCTGAACTCGACATACATGAAAAGGTATTTAGTGATTTAGTTGAGGTCTGAGTGAGAGAGGTCTCTCTGTGTGCCTCGGCAAACTAAAGCCACGCAAATTGTGCCTTCTGTCTCAGAGCTGAAATGTAGGAAAAAAGCCTGAAGCTCAGACGCTGTCCTGTGTGAGGAGGCAGCAGTTAACCTGTACAGCTACTGTATATTTCTCATTAAGGGGTGGCTTTGTTTGGGGCGAAGTGAGAGCGAGAGACAGAGCTTGAAAGTCTCATGCCAAAAACAATATTAAATTGAAGCACAAAGTATTAAATCCAGAAAACAAATTATTAAATTGAGAGAACTAATTACTTTTTTTTTTTTTTTTAAATGTTTAACTCAAGGTCCACTTAAGAACTTTTTCCCGGAACTTTCAACAGCATCTCATGACATTCCTCAGCAGGAGTTTATCTCAGAAAAAAAAAAAAAAAAAAACTTGAGTCACTGATAATGACAGAGATGTGTTTGAATGCTCTTGAAAAAAAAGGCAAGAAATAGAGTTAAGATATTTCTGGTCTCTGATTGGATGTTGGACGAGTGATGCGAGTCTTACACGCAGGCATGATGGACACCTCGGCGGTCACGATACTCTTCACTCCCAGGTTGGACAGAGCTCCTCTCACCAGGCCACAGGTGAAAGCCAGATACTGCAGAGAGACAAACAGTCATACACATTAAAGTGGCAGTAGGCAGTATATTTTTTACATCATTGGGCATAAAATCCATAGTAACCCTTCAGCATATTGTAATTCAAGTGTTCTGAGAGAAAACTAGACTTCTGCTCCTCCTCATGGCTCTGTTTTCAGGCTTTAAAAAAAAAAAAATCGAGCCCGTAATGGGAGACTTTGGCCAATCACAGGTCATTTCAGAGAGAGAGCATACCTATTGGCTGTGCTCCGGCTGGTGGGCGGTGCTGAACAGATCTCAACATGGCTGCTGGGTCACAAACTTTCTAATTTTACAGCTAAACGGTACACTACAAGATGATTCTGAAAACATTTGATGAGAGAAATAGGCATTACAGTAACAGAATATTGATTCATATCTGATCAGCGCTGCCTAGTTTGGTCGGAATTCACGAGTGATTGACACCGTTGAGGCTGAAGCAGCGGGGCTGAAGCAGGAAAAGCCAACACTAGGACCAGCATTGAGTCATGGAGAGACCTTCGTCTGGTCAGCTAACATTACTGCCAAGCAGGTGAAATATAGAGTGATATTGTGGTTTTAGCTGACGTGTGTCACCTCACTGTTTTGAGCGATGCTCGTTCATGTCTATTTAGAGCAAGCAAGCGCGAGCCCGATGCTGACTTTCGTTGACTTAACGACCACAGGTGTCGCTGTTAACAAGCATTTCTGAAAGTTACAAATAGTCCCTTTAAATTTAATAAAATAAGCTAATAAAAGATGAAGAGTAATTTGACAGCAGACACTCAATATTAAAAAGTTAGATTGGGGGGGAAACAACAACAAATGGCGACCTGGACGTACCTGTGACCGGAAGTAACAAGGTGAACAGATAATTAATAACCTGCAGTCTATTTGGTTACTACCAGCCGATCCACCTACACCGTGCAATGTTGCTAGTTTTAAAGTTCTGATCCCTGAATGTGAGTGTGGAGCCGTGTGAAACCTGCGATCAGCTGCCTCACCAACAGGAATACTGTTTGAGTGGAAAGCGAGCCTTACAAGACAGAAAGTGATAAAGTAAAATAGTCTGAGATAAAGGCGGAGCACCTTTGGGGCTTGTTCCAGATACTGTTTCCCAGCCGACAGCTGACTCAGTAATCGGAACTTGTTGTCCTGGAGAACGTAGATGCCCTGAAACACATGACAACAGCATCATCAGCACTGACAGAGATCAACACAGCAGTACAGCTGGTGACAGGAGACTAGGCATAAATAATAACAATGATTTTAGGGCTTTCAATCAATTTAAAATATTTAACTAAGATTAATCACATGAATGTCCATAGATAATGGCAATTAATCGCAAATTAATCACACTTTTTTTATCTGTTCAAAATGTACCTTAAAGGGAGATTTGTCAAGTATTTAATACTATTTTATTTAATATGCTTGCTTCAAACGTATGTATATATTTATTATTGGAAATCAATTAACGACACAAAACAATGACAAATATTGTCTAGAAACCCTCACAGGTCACAGGTTTAGCATAAAAAAAAAAAAATCACATATTATCGCTTTAACTTTGACAGCCCTAAATGATTTGTATTCCACAGATATAAGTGTATAAGTGTATTCAGTATATTTAAAACAAAATTAATTAACGTTTGTCAGGGCTGAGCCTGTTGAGCACATCTGGCTCATGTTATGTTAATGAAAACCTACTTATAGGAATGAAAGTAACGGACAGAGAGCTCAGCGTTACCTGGTGATTGGTTCGAAGGTTGTCAATTTGCTTCTTGAACACACAGGTCCAGAAGTCTTTACAGACGAACTTCATGATGTCCAGCTCGTCTTTGAACCGTGCCGTGTCTTTTGTTAGTCTAGAGGAAAAATAAAAGCTGTTCAAATGAAGTCCAGAAGCTTGACACCGTTCATATGAATGGTTCTTACATGAGACCCAACGTTTTATTAGTCCCACTTCTAACCCCCTCAGTGGCTGTATACTGTATACAGTGTCATTCACTCGTTTTCAAAACAGCTAGTCACTGTAGTTTTTAATCAAACATAACTCAAACAGCAGGAAATGATGCATGTATTTGGGGACTATTTTCCACGGCAGATGAATCCACATTTGGTGCTCTGGCAGCAGGCCAGTGTATGTGGGATTGACTCTAGATCAGGGGTCAGCAACCTGCGGCTCCGGAGCCACATGCAGCTTTTCAACCCCTCTCCAGAGGCTCCCTGTGGATTTTTTAAAAAATTTGTTGAAATTAACTGTTTTTTTGTTTACATTTTCATTTTTATTTATCATTGTTGTAGGTCTATGATACGGAGTATTAGGAAAAAAAATAAATCTGAGATTTTGAGAATAAAGTCATAATATTACGAAAATAAAGTCCTAGGTTTACAAGAAAAGAAAATCGTGGTATTACGAGAATAAAGTCATAATACTATAAAGTAGTAATTTCACGTGTTATTTTCTTTTTTTCTCGTAACATTGCGACTTTTTTTCTTGTTAAGTTCTGACTTTATTCTCGTAATATTATGACTTTATTCTCTAAATCTCCGATTTTTTTTCCCTCAATGTGGCCCTAATACTCAGTAGTACATTTGCAGTTGGGCCCTCACTCCATTAGACTTATATACTATATACTTAGAATATAAACTGTTCATCACAATGTCTTGTGGCTCAAGACAGATTTTTTTTGGTTTTAATTTGGCTAAAATGTCTCTTTTGATAGTAAAGGTTGCTGGCCCCTGCTCTAGATAAACTACAGTGTGTGTGTGTGTGTGTTCATGGTGATGAAGGAACATGTCATCCAGTGCAACCGTGTGGCAATTCAAGCATCGCACAGAAATATTTAAACACACTATTTCAGAATAGGAGAAAATAACACATTTATACTGCATGCATAAAACTGCATGTCATAAAGTGGGCATGTCTGTAAAGGGACTGGTGGGTATTTTCATTCACAGATCTTGAGGTGAGAGCTTCAGGAGGTTAATGCTGCAGCCAGTATACTCTGTAAAGAAAGAGGAACTCATGTCAGCAGTAGTTACCTCTCTATTAGACCCTGACCGACCCTGAAGCCCATATTCTCCAGTTTGGCGATATTTCTTCCATTCTCCTGAATGAATGAATGACAGACAGACAGACAGAGAGTCAGGCAGAGAGACAGAGAGGAGAACTGATGAATAACACAGTTAAAGACCTCTAACTTCACAGAGAAACACTCCTACTTCCTGACTCTCTCTTACCGTCTCTCCGTTGTCAGCTGACTTGTAAATGTACTGAATCACTTCGTTGTGTAGAAACTGGAAAGGAGCTTCGTCTGCCATTCTTCTCCTTCTTCTTCTTCCTCTAAAGACTGTGGTTGAGGTCTATCTATCAGTGTCTCCTACACTGAGACCGACATCAGTACATTCACAGACTGACAGCTAAAGACACAAAGACACAAAAGACCTGAGGACGGGATCTTTATTAGACACAAACACAAAACAAACGCTTGTCTGCTGCTTCCTTGTTGTTCTTGTTCTTGTTGGTGTTTATTGGCGGTTGGCAAACCAACTTAAAGGTGCATTACCGCCACCTACTGGACTGGAGTGTGGAGCAGGAGATTGGCAGGGAAAAAAATAAATAGAAAATAAATAATAATAATAATAATAATAATAATAATAATAATAATAATAATACTAATAATTCAATTATCTCCATTATTCCTGTTGCCCTTAAGTAATTAATTAGAAGATTGTGTACTTTCTTAGATTTCTTTCCTAGCAGATTCCCCATAGATAGATAGATAGATAGAAAGCTTTATTGTCATCGTATTAAATACAATGAGATTCACAGTTGCCACTTCTGGTCAGTGCTTTAAAACAAATACTTGACAAGACTAAACGAGGCAGATAAAACATATAACAGGTAAAACACACACAGCTATAAAGCAAATAAAACAGGTAAAGTAGGTGTAATAAATACATATAAACAGAAGTGTTACACTAAAGTATGAAATATAAAAATATATGTAATGTAAACAGAGGTAAATGCACTTGTAAAATAGGTAGGGTAGATGTAATAAATAAAATGTAAACAAAGGTATTGTACTTGAGGTGTATATTGCATCAAGGATATATTGCACAGACAAATGTATTTCACATTCAGTGTCACTGTCCATTGTAATATTTCCATCATTTACTCCTGATATCAATTCCCTTCTTTCTTCGTCATACTTCTTGCACTCTGTGAGAACATGCTTGACTGTTTCTGGTTTATTACAGTGCGTAGTGCATAGTCCAGTTGGGTGCTTGCCTATTCTATGGAGTGTTTGGTTTAATCCTGTATGTCCTATTCTCAGACGGATAATGACCATCTCTTCCCTTGGGCTCCCGCTCCAGATTCCACTAGCTCCTCAAACACTAGATGACAACCGAGTAAACTCCATCAATTCACTGGAGAAGTCAATGAGACACCGTCCAATGTTCTGGTAATAGCGGTAAGTGGACCTGTTATAGTCAAACTTTTAAATAATAATAATCTTCTGTTTGTTGTAAATTGTGTTAATAGATAGATAGATAGATACACAGATAGACAGCTTTATTGATCCCCGTGGGGAAATTTGATTGCCACCAAGTCAGACAACAACAAACAAACAACCAAAAACACGGTATTTACAATACACTAATAAATAAATAACATCATAAGAAGCTCTTTGCGACATAATCAACAGCTGAGAGGTACCATGGATCTAGGCCATGTCTAAAAATGTTCATTAAAAAATCTGACCGCTGCTGGAACAAAGATCTCTTGAATTGTTCAGTAGAGCCCTGAGGCATCACTAGTCGCTCACTGAATGAGTTTCTGAGTCCGTTAAAAACACCATGTAATGGATGGCCTTCAAAATGCAGAACTGTTTTTAGTTTGGCCCTTGTCCTCTTTTCTACAGTGACCTCCAAGGAGTCTGGTGCAAGACCAATTACTGAGCCAGCGTTTCTGATCAACTTATTGAAGAAGGGTCTTGCTGACATTAAAAGATCTAAGTTTTCTCAAGAAGAAGAGTCTCGACTGGGCCTTCTTGAATACAACATCAGTGTTCTTTTT
Organism: Sebastiscus tertius; assembly: GCA_916701665.1. NCBI lineage: Eukaryota > Metazoa > Chordata > Actinopteri > Perciformes > Sebastidae > Sebastiscus > Sebastiscus tertius. The sequence continues at coordinate 87,826 of CAKAOH010019528.1, forward strand.
TCAGTTTAATTTACTGTTTTTTTCAATAATTTCAATCGGCTGACCCTTGATTACCACTGGGGAGACCTCTTCCTTCTTCCTTCTAAATTCAATAATCAGCTCTTTGGTCTTCCCAACATTCAGTTTTAAAAAGTTTGTTATCACACCAGCTGACAAATGATTCAGCCTCTGTTTTGTAGGCCAGGTCACTGCCTTGGTTAAGTAGACCCACTAGAGCAGTGTCGTCTGAAAAATGTGGGATTTGACAAAACGCCTGACTCTGCCTGTAGTCAGCGGTGTAGAGTGTAAATAAAAAAAGGAGATAAAACTGTGCCTTGTGGGGCTCCTGTTTTAGTTAAAATGCTGTCAGACAGTTTTTTAACATGCCTAACATACTGAGGTCTAGGTAAAAGATCATTTAAAACCCAAGCGATGGTTGTGTTGTGCAGTTTAAAATCCATCAACTTATTAGCTAAAATGTGTGGTTGAATAGTATTAAAAGCACTGGAAAAACCAAAAGACATAATCCTAACAGAGCTGGCAGTTATTTCAAGGTGGCTGTGAATACTGTGAAGCATAATAAGTAGTGCATCATCTACTCCCACACCCTTCCTGTATGCAAATTGTAAGGGATCTTGAAAGGCTGTGACCTGTCTACTCGTGACCCAGAATAACCCTTTCAAAACATTTCATTATGTGTGATGTCAGGGCTACAGGTCTAAGATCATTAAGACTACTCACATTGAGTTTTTTAGGGATTACAACGATACAAGATGGTTTCCACATTACTGAAATTATTGATGAAGAAAGAGACAAGGAAAACAACGAATGAAGGACTGAGCACAACTGGTCAGCACAGACTTTTAGAGAGCGTGGATGGACACCATCACGGCCTGCTGCCTTGTTAGCATTCAGGCACATTAACTGCTGTCGAACCTCATCATCACCAATCACAATAGTTGGGCTACAGTCCTCAGGACTACTCTGTGCAAGAGATGAGAGGATGCTCTCATGAGAAGCAGAAAAATTAAATTCATCAAACCTAGCAAAAAACTGATTTGCCTCATTCACATTTATCCCAGAGCCAAGGGAACTGGGATTACTTGCCCCATAGCCAGTAATGGATTTCATGCAGTTTCAAAGGCCCTGTGTGTTACCATTGGATATCTGTCCTTCAACCCTATTCCTGTACTTAGACTTAGCCTGTTTGATTATTACTTTCAGCTCCTTTTGAGCAGTTTTAATATTATCTTTGTTATGTTGTCCAAAAACTATTAACACACCAGTGAGTTACACTGTTGCACTGGGTGACATGTTTCTTCATTACCACGAGCACACAGACCGTAACTGATTTTGACTCAGTTCCACATCCGTTACACCGTCTTGCTGTCACAAATACCAGCGCCAAATGAGGATTAATCCGATGCTGAAATTAGTTTCTAACAAATGCATAATCACCGGTAAAGCTTGTTTTAGAACTTTTTTTTAGGTTTACGTCTTCAGCAGGAACCAATGGGCTTGGAGCTGAGCTACAGACAGGAAATCAAAAATGAGGCTCTAGGGAGACAGTCTAACACATTGTTTCGGTTCAAACCCTGAAGGGGTAGAACCCTATTGAGTTTGTGCCGGTTTATTATTATTATTATTATTATTATTATTATTTGTCATCTTATGCCAGGGCTCAAATTGCCATGAGCTGGAATGAGCTAGTAACATGAAACTTGGTCCAATAACTGGGAATGATGTGCAAATGCTTCCCAAGAAATATGACCTCAATCGGCCACATAGTGGCGCTGTAATTAACACCCATAAACGCCATTCTGGATAGGCCACGCCCCTCACACTGTGAGTTCGATTGACTTAAAATTTGACACACATGTCCAGCTCCATGTGCTCTACAAATAAAGCCTATTGGACCATAGAATTCCACCATGATGGATTTTTTTTGATAATTTGCGTAATGTGAAAAACATATGAATAGAACTTCTTCAATTTTGACTCTATAGACCCCAAACTTGGTCGGCCTATGTAATCTTATGGGCCTCAGATATATATTTCTATTATAAATAAGCAAAATCGGTCAAATGACATAGACACCATCAATCAAACTTAACAGGAAATAAGACAAAACTCAAGTTGTCTTTGAGCAATCCCGATTAAACTCAATGTAGACATCCTGCACTAAGACCTGGACTTACATTCCAAGTTTTGTTAAAATTTGATAAAGGTAGGTGAAATAGCAGGACTTTTAGTGTGTGATTATTTAATTGCTGTATCCATTGTGATGATGAAACAGATGTGTGATTGGTCTCACTCTTTTAACTGGGATTAAACCGGCTGAAATGACGTTGCTCAGTCGTGTGTAACCTAAAAACCCTTTCAACTCTGCTGGCGGCTTAATTTGGAAATTGAGCTGCTTACTTCTGTTGACCCAGACATAGCTGATACTTTCCAAATATATGCTTGATAATTTGTTGTGTTACTTGATAAACCACATTCCTAATGCCACCAGTGTTATGTTTCAGTATCACAAACCATGTCTTAGAATACCGTAGAATTATGACACATAGTATGGTAATAATATGCAGCTGCCTTTGAAGTTTTTACATGGGTTATTGTGGGAAAGGAAAAAAAAAGAGGGTTTAGGAGGTCAATGACCCATTTTCAAGTTGCATTTCTGAAAGTCAAGATCATACATCTAAAAAAGCAGATGTCAAAGTGTTCGAGGATGCTGTTCAGCGCACAGACGGATTTATGGAGGATGATGTGAACAACCTGGGCGAGAGATGTCTGACCTCTGGCCGACTGACTGAAAGGAAACTACCAGTTCTACCAGTTCATCCGAAGACAAAACACCCACAAATGTTGGCTTCATTTATTTTGTAACACTTCTTTTGGAAAATATAAATCACTGAGTACAAACAAAAACTGTATGCAGGTATTTGTACAAAACATTTCGATGTAACAAACGTGTTTAACAAGTCATTTTGAAAATAATACAAAATAGGCACATCAACAGTTCTTCATGTAGTTCTGTATACCACTACATGTGAATGGGACTAAAGGAGCAGCTCAGTGCTGCCGTCAGCTGGTGTTCAGGGGTTCTCTGGAAAGTAATGGGAGTAGGTCGTGAGCCACTTCACGTGACAGTCCCTGGAAAACACACACACACACACACACACACACACACACACACTGCACTGAATAACGATGCTATCACTACAGATGCTCGTTTTATTTCTATCAACTATGGGCAGACATTTGATGCTGGATTAGAATCTGCTGAATCTGAACTGGAATTGAATTTCAAATTTATTCTTTACCTCCATCCTTCTGTTCTTCTCCTTTCCTTTTCTACCTACTATTGTCCTCCCCTACCCCTTCCTTTTCTTTGTAACTAGGAATTTCATTTGAGTGCCTTCCTCTTGCTTTGGCTGAGGAAACGGGAGTGAACCAAATTCAGCACTTCCAGGCACAAATATCTGCGCATGTATGAACAGCACTTGACTTCCATACTGCATCCTGAACGGAGAGCAGGTTCCATGAGTGTTTGTTCCAGAGGATGTTTTTTTTTACCTGTGATACTTCTGTCCCTTCCTCCTCTGGTACTCTGTTTCATCCACTGTCCACACAGCTCCCTTTCCTCCCTCCACTCGCACAAAACACTTGTGTAGGCTGAGGTTGTGCCGCACCGCATTCTGGTTGGAAGAGGAAAATGATACTGTCATAGAGGCAAGGTAAAAGGTGTTCTAATAGATGGAAACTATAACTAACGAGTATGTTAAATGTTACTGTCACTTAAACACATCACTAAACAACAAGACAGCAAGACTATGGCTTTTAACGGTGTAGCAAAATTAAGACCACATTTCTTATAAACCCTAATGCAGTTTTCAAGTCACATAGGAGTTACCGTAATTACTAGCTTTTGACTTGTAAATAGCAAAGTCGGAACTTGGCCTAGTTAACTCACGTTTCATTAAATTTAGGCCTCATCTGCACTCATTACCTTTTTTTCTGTTGCTATTTGTAATGGATGTAGATTGGTAGCAAGCTATCCCTTACAAAAAAGAAGTGTATTCAAGTGTGCTATTAGAATACTTCTTTTAAACTTAAAATAAGAGAGTATGCTTTCAGTTTACTTTTTATGTACTTATCAGAGATACTTAATAAAATTATACTTTAGTATACTTGGCTTTTACTGACAAGTAAACAGAAATGTCTAAGTGTACTTGGCAGTTGCTAACACGAGCAAGTAAAATGAACTTAATATAGTGTGAAATATTCCCAATGTGTCTGGGCCCTGAGAAAAAAACTGTTCAGTTGCATTTTAAAGACGTAAAGACGATTTAGCAAGTGACATTTGCCGTAAGGCTCCAACAGTGTAATGCATAGCATTTCAGCAGGTATCAGAGTGAATGTCTAATCTGAGTAGTTCAAACCTTCCAGGTAGCAGTGTTGTGTCTGAAGTAGTAGAACATCGTAGTGAACCAGTTGTAGATCTCATTCAGAGTGCGCTGTTTGTCTGGAGACTCCAGGATGGACTGCAAACAGTCAGAGACAGTGAGAAACACACAGTCGGACAATGTGACAAATCCTGCCATCCAATGTGTTGACAGATCAGCAGCCCATTGTAGCAGTTGGTAGCAGAACTAGACTCCATCCAATCCAGTTGTTTTAAACTGAGGCATGATTTGCCTACAGGCCTATAGATGGCTTTAGATGGCTTTGCACTGATTAGGTTATAGCATGTTCAAAATAAAACAATCTTTTTTATTGAACTAATCTCCTGCACCCTAGCCCTATTATACAAAAAAAAACCTGCCTAAAATAAATACCCAAAATGAATCAGGACCAGCTCCTCTACCACATGGTTTATATGCATATATATGGTCTCTTCTGAAAGGTAATAAGCTAATGAATATGAATAAATTGTAAGTAAACTATTTTACCATGGAGATTACAATGGAGATGCAATAAAGTAAAAAATAATATTTTCATCCTTGCCTAGTATAAAATCTTAATTTCAAAGGCAATATCACCATTAAAACCAAGATCCCATAGACAATTATGCAACTGCATGTATTCTACTGCTATTTGACTACAACTATATGTAATTATATATTTGATGAAAATACAGAAAAATAAAACATTTATGATACATTTAATAAGGATATACTCATGTTTATTGTTTACATATTGACTGTTTACTGGGAGTTTTACTTCAAAAAACTATTAATTTTCATACATCCATGTTACAAATAACTTTAGAATTTACTGTAAAACACTCCTAAAGAGTATGAAGTATACTCTCTAATGAAATCAGTGATTGTCAAAGCACATCAATCATAAAAAAACATCAGTTTCACAAATAAAAGAGCATCTTGTAGAAAGAAACTCACCCATCTTATCAAGTAGGCGTAGGTGTGCGGAGGCCTGATGTTGTTGAATTTGTAATATTCAAAACTGAGGCCCAAATCTGTACAACAACAACAATGATGATATGTCATTAATTCATGTCATCAAACACATCTGATTAGGATTATGTGGTTATTTATCTGATCCTCTGAGCTACCTTTGTGTTGGTGGGAAACATAAGTGTGATCACATTGTAATGAAAAGCAACAAAATATAACTGTATAATGTTCAGGCATATAGTTTGAAACTCAAAAAAACATATTCCAATTTAAAGATTGGGATTACAAATTATTATAAAATGTATTAGAGTGCCGTAGCTACTAAACTCATAGATTGAATTTGTAGAGTTGGCAATCAACATGATTCTCAATGAATGTGACTGCCTAATACGATGATGTAATCTAACATAGTTCCTACAAACACAGTGTCACAAGTTAAAAAACTTTTTTTTTTCCAGATTTGCTAAAAATAAATTCAAATATTATAATAATTTAATTTCAATAAATTGTAACAGTTTTATATTTGTTTCCAGGCAGTTTCTCAAATGATAAGTAATGTGTGTCAGATAAATTAGGACAGAGTTAAGTTGAAATGTACAGACCCAAATAAGTCCCGAAAGATTATATTATATATAACATCTGTTGTGTGTTATTATCTTGTGTGCACAAGTATTATCTCCTGTGACTTTGGGGGTTTCATAGAAAGAAGAACTATTACATGTAAATATAGAATTATGAATGTAATCTAATGTGTTCTTATCAGCTTTTTCATCTGTCTAAAAGACTATAATGGTGAAAAAGTAATGAATATGAAACTGTATCATTTAAATAGCCAGATGTGGCTGTGTCTGTTTAGTGAACACTTGTAAGTAGGAGCCCTCACACATTGGAGAGCTCAGAATGTGATAAAAAAGTATCTGTGAGAGCAGGTATTGATTTAGTACTGCTTTACTATTTTGTCATTAATAAACCACCATAGAACTGTGTTACCTGGCAGAAGGTGGGCAGAAGCAGCAGCTCTGTAGCCATGCTGTGACAACTCCTCCAGCTGTTTAATGTCCCACTGCTGCATTCTGTCTCCGTCTGTTACCTGTGGCTGGGGCAGGAACAGAGGAAGGCTGTACGGCCACTCAGAAGTTGCCTTCAGCACACAATGATAGAGGTGGACATTAACAGACATGTTTCATTTGCTTTCTTTCTAAGTAGAAAATAATTCATAGAATTCTGGCTAAATATTTCTAATTCTTAATCAGGCAAATTAAGCTGAAAGAAACAGTGAAAGCCAAGAGCGATTAGAACCAACATACCGAATCAGTGTGTTTCTGTTCAGAGAGGTGCAGATGAAGTTGCATCGCAATGAGTTTCTGTTTTTCCAGGATGAGCTGAAAGAAGAGAATGCCCATGGTTAGATTTACATCAAATTGTGAGACCCAAACAGAGTTTGTCAGTCATTAGTTAAAGTAAGCAATAATGAGACACTAACAGAAATGTGGCTTTTGATTGGCCGACGCAGCACATTGCCAGAAGATGTTGAATTGCAGTCTGGCAAAACTTGAGCCAGGTTCAATTTTTTTGCCTGACAACACTGTGTTGGCACTGACTGGCCTCATTAAATTGAATAAGAGGGCTGTGTTTTTTTCAAACATGGCTAAAGTCAGCATGAAAGCTGCTTTATTTTTTTTTCATATTTATAGTTTCTTACTTAAAGGGCATTTATTCACACAGTAATTGAGGTGTTTAAACCCATGATCTAGTGTGGGGATGATAGCTTACACTATGCCTTTTGACAATTGTGAAACAAGCATTCGTGGTGTAGTTGTCGACCTGCTAGGTTTCTGTAGTCCCCACCTGACTCTCCATGCACTGAACAATATCTTGCTGGACCTTCCACTGAGCAATGCTTCTGTCACCATGACTGTGTTCAGAATGGAGATGCCTAGAACACAAATAAGATGAGGTTAATGGTCCATTGATTTTAGGAAATACACTTCAAACCCAAAATCAGACGAGAAGCTCTAATCTCCTTGTGTCCAGTACAGAGACTGGACACATTGACTTGTGTGTCCCCTTAACTTAACCAGAACCCAACCGTAGCCCAAAACTTGACTAGTCAGCTCTGCCATGCAAATACAAGACACTTGCTGCAGAAGGAAAAGCTTTGTTCAATCTGCCATAGTGGTTCTGAATTCCATAGCCTGCTAATAAATTAATCTGTTTTTTGTCTGCATTTATGTCTGTGATGGAACTGGATTTTATGTGATTTATGTAATGTTCTGTGTATCTATGTTTTGGAGGCACACATAATGCACACTCTGTGTGATGTATTGTCCCCACTGAGAACAATAAATCACCACAGAGGGCAGCAATCATTTAAAGATTACATTTTATTTTTACAATTCATTCATGTAGTTTTGGGTAGCCTTATATTTTACTGCAAGAATCACTTTGGTCTTATTCATGGTAGAGTACATACAGAGCTAAAACTTGGCAACCTCACTATGGAGACAGGACTTCTGAGATGCTTTGTGCAGTTACTGGGCCCTCACATCAACTCAATTACAAGATTCTACACATTTTCAATAAAGCCAAGTTTAGCACAAACACTGGGAGTGCTGGCCAAGCTCCATTAAAAACGTGCCTCCTAACAACACGGCATCTAAAATGTTCTGTCTTCATAGCGTCCTCAGTGCATGGTGATGCCAGGATTGAGCACTGCACTCAGAACTGTCATCTTCTCATCAGACTCTGGGTAAGATGGAAAAGCTTATGCACTGACACAGTTCTTTTAAAGACGCAAATAATGCTTGTTAGTTTATTGTTAAATATATACTGACATCACCTTTTCTGTACATCCTGAAGGTTGAAAATAACCATTCCCAAATATGCCACACCACCTCAGAGACGAGGGATTCCATGAATGAAGTATTCAGCAGTGTACTTACTTTAAGAAACTAGGGAAATCTTCAGACATGACATCACAGCCAGGCCAGCGGCAGAGGCCACTAACGAACAGAGCACTGGTCCCCTCAGGGATGCTGGCGGGAACAGAAATATTTCAGTGATATCATGTATATAACACAAGTAATTTCAGACTTTAAAGGGTGACTTTGGTATTTTTCAATTTGAACCCAATTTCCCCATGTTTTTGCGTCTAAGTGACTAATGGGGACAACAATTTTTGAAATTGTTCCAGTACTGGGAGAGAACTCTGTCACCAATAGCCACAAAGGAAGCTGCGGGGGCAAGTGAGCAGCGTCAATGTAACATTACATCCACCAAAAGTGCTTGTTTTTGACAGGCTCAGATTGTTATTATAAATGTCTGACAACATTATGGAAAGGACCCTACAGAGAAATAAAATGTTTTTCTACCTTTTGCTTGATATGTTTGTTATTGTGTCCAAGTCCCGCTCAAGGAGAATTCTCGTTGTGAAATCGGAATATCCGTAAACTCTGGCTCAAATATACGAACGGCCATCGAATTCAAAGACCTCATCCACATTGTCAAAATAATCAAAATATTAGGCCATGACACTGAAAATCATTTAGATAACACTAAGCTACGCTTACGCTGGCAACTCGCGTCTCCACCATCGAAGTATTCCACTATTCCACCGTTGTCTTTCGGCAACACGTCACCTCGCCAGATTTCACAACTAGACTTCTCCTTGAGCGAGACTCTTTCCATAATGTCAGACACTTAAAATAACAATCAGAGCCTGTCATGGCAAAAACAAGCACTTTTGGTGAACGTAAATGATGGTGCCAGCTTGCCCCAATAGCACCACATTGCGGCCTGTGAGCAGCTCTCCCTCAGTACTGGACCAATTTCAGAAATTGTTGTCCCCTATTGATCGGTTAGACACAAAAACAAGGGGAAATAGGGTCCAGGTTGAAAAATACCAAAGTTACCGTTTAAGTGCGTTTTTTAGCTTCCATATGTTTGAAGCCATGGCTGGAAAATGGTGCATCGTTCCCCCCAGGCTGAGAGTAACTAAAGTTTAAGTATCTCCTGTTCTTGTACCCAACATTGAAAGAGTTTTTAATTCATTGCTCAATCTGGGTTCAACTGCCTGACCTATTGACATGAGCATTGGGTTGTAGCTGAAAGAATGAGTTTCTTGTTACAATTAGCCAACATGAGTTTCCTCCACAGGGTGTCTATCCTCACCCAGAAAATCTCCGGCATTGGTTGTTTTTTTTGAACACTTAAAATGACCTTTGTTGTTTCTTTCCTGACAAGCAACCTCTGGCTGTGCTGCTCTTCAACAGAGGTGGAAAATCGAAACTAACTGAAAACACTTCTGATCAGGCATAAATATCACCATTGTGTGGCATCACACGGGAGCACCAATCTTCCAAGTTGGGAGACCTGACCTGATATTTTGATTCAATCAGCGGGTTACATCGCTCAGCAGGACAGGCTGTGCGCAAACAGTCATTTATCTAACACCCCAAAAAAGGGCACTTTCTCTCTAGGAGGGCAAACGGCAGGTGCTTAAACCCCCTTTGAGGTCTATCTGTGAACATGCACGGTGGCACCAGATCAGAAAGTGTCCATATGGATAATTTTGCACAACAATGCCAAATGACCTATTTCAGAGGACTTGTAGCCTGAAGTTGAAAGAAGCCAGTCTGGGCTTGTAACCAGCAAGCCTCCCTGTGGAGATCTTCCAAGCACAATATATACAGTATATTGTCTAGTCTTGGTCTACATCCTCCAGGACGAGTTGGAGAATGTAGATATTATAGAACACAGTGTCAATCATTTATTCTTCCATTCATCCATCTATTCATTTCCCCCTGCTTATCTGGGTCTGGGTTGCAGTGCCAGCAAGCTGGAAAGGTGTCATCTCCCTAGCCACATTCTCCATCTATTCCTGGATGATCTCAATATGTTCCCAGACCAGGTGGGATAGGTGATCTCTCCAGCATGTTCAGGGTCTGCCTACAAGTTCAAAGTCCCCAGGAAACCTCCACAGGGAGGCGCCCAGTAGGGACCTCAACTGACTCATTTTGACACAAATTGTTCTCCTCCTAGCTTCTTCTGGATGTCTTAGCTCCTCTTTCCATTTCTAAGAGTGAGCTGAACCACCCTGCAAAGGAAACTCAGTTGAATGCTTGTATCTGTGATCTCATTCATGACCATAGCTGAGGGTTGGAATGTAGATCGACCAGTAAATCGGGAACGCAACTCAGAGTCCACATTACTGCTGACACCAATCCACCTGTCAAGCTATAACATTCAATCTTACCCTCACTAGTGAACGAGGTACTGTGCTTCACTTGGGGCAGTGACAAAACACCATTTTCCAGCAGGGTACAGTTGCCAGCACTCATCTCCATCCCCTAATGCCACAGAAGCACCTCAATCCTGAGGTCACCAAAGTGGACACTCTTTGCGTCTCTGTTGCACCTTAAGATTCTCTCCATGAAAATCATAAACAGAATCAGTGACAAGGCACAACCTGGAGGGGGCTTAATGCCCACTAAGATAGTGTTTGACTTCCTGATGAGACTGTGGCGATAGCAATACCCCCTCCTCCCCCTCCCCAACCGGAAACCCTAACGGACATGAGCTGCTCCGCTGTTCCACGACCACAATAGAATCTGCATTAATTTAACCTCGCCAAATAAGGGAACTTTAATTATATATGATAAAGATATATTTCAGATTTTCTTCACAGCATATTTTTAGCCAACTCATTAATTAGATGGCAACCGATCTTACTTTCTTATGATGCATTGAATCGTTTGCATAATTTTTCATTGAGTGTAAATGTGAGAAAGTCACCCGTCGTGAAGCCTGGCCTCAATGGAGCTCTGCTTTGGACCGTCTCTCCTCAAGGGCAGGAAGTGATGACTTTGCCTGGGAGAGGAGCCCATGTGTGGTGAAGACGACTGGGGGAGACAGACTGCATCCACCTCTTCCTTGCAAATGGAGATGGCTGCACTGTTTTCTGGATGCACTGGGGGAAGAAACCATAGATTTGAGGCTTTTGATCTGATGTAAATACATACAAGAAAGAATACTGCTACTGTCGATGCTGAGTCTTAAAATCTTATTCAGTTGATTTATTCAGTTAAAGCTGGTTGAAGTGGTAATCGTCTTCAAAAACATATTTTTATATATTTGTTGAAATTCTCATTACATTCCGACAGCAATCTATAAATTAAATGCTCTGACAAAAAATAATATATATATATATATGATATCTGTGGCTGTCGTAATAATTTGGGCCGAGTGTAATGGGCTACCTGCTTGTCTACCTACCTGCCTGCCTGCGCAATATTAATCTAAAATGATTGTCATGTAGAACGATGATGTTGCTGTTGTGAAACTCAGGAAACTGAAATGTTTGCGTACCATGCTGTCGTCTGGAAGCTGTGTGAGAAACCTGACGCAGCACTGATGGTCTCTGTTGCTTCTGCTTAATGCCTTCCATACTGCTCCAACACTGGAAGGAAAAAACACCAATGTCAACAAACATAGTATGTAGTATGCAAACAACAGCAAAAGTGACAGAATGCCAAAAACACCCAGATGTTGTACTGATTTGGATCCAATGCATCGGAAAAGGCCTACCTCACCTACTATATCCCACAATACAAAGTGCTGGAACGGCACAGTCTATGGTTACAACAACAGTGGTCAAAAACGGCCAGTGTTTTACATTTTTTCATAGCTATTTCATCACTAAATTCACTTCTGAGAATTTTTGAGGCGAGAAATCAAGCGTGTAGATTTCGAACATTGGAAGTTTTACGTAAATTTAAGGCGAATCGAGAATGTGCTGCAATATTTTTGGAGTTTCGAAGCTCCACAAACTGCTGCGACAGCAAGCCAACGCCTGCAGTGGTTGCTACGTAGCCATCTGGGCAGTCACTCTCACTGACCCCGCTATGAGCTGGCTTGAGATCTCTCAAGCCAGCTGGTCTCGTAGACGAGGGGCTTTTATTTCCCTGTTGACGGATGGTTTGTTTAAATATCACAACACCAGTTGTTCCATAAGTTCCATAATCACCTCCGGATGGCGAGTCAGGCTCACAGACGGTGGCGAGGGAAGAAGTGAGGGAAAGAGCAGCCTCTGACAGGGGGCAGAGAGACTTGCTGATACAACATGACTTTTTTAAGATTATTTTTTGCCTTTATTTGATGTGATAGTTTTGAAAGTGGGAGAGAGGGGATGACATGCAGCAAAGGGCCGTGGGTCTGACTCGATCCCTGACTCTTGGTACATGGGACCAAGCAAGCTACCGGGGCGCCCCACATGACACTTTTTTTTCATATTACTCTAATATTTTTAGGGATATCATTTCACTGTTTTGTTGCTGTAACTGACAAAGCTGATGCATTACAGTAATTTTTGTCAAGTAATGTTTAATATTTGCAGTCTCCCCTCGTCGATGATCCTGTTTTTGTCTACTTCACCATGAGCTGTTAGAATAAATAGTTTAAGGGGGAGCCTTGGTTACACTCCCAAGCCAAAGCACACACGGGCACCACCGACTCGGTGGGCTGCTGTCAGTGGCAGCACCGGGTGGTGCCCACATACTCTGCTTTCCCGTTTAAACTAAGTTGTTTAAAGGTCCCATATTGTAAAAAGTAAGATTTTCATATCTTTTTATAAAGTAGGTTTTAGTGCTATATAAATGCTGTGAAAGTATCGAAATGCTCAATATACAGAGAAATACACACAACTCATTTACAGAAATTGTGCGTTTGAAACTAGCTGTCAGGATTTCTGTTTATTTGTGATGTCACAAATATACAATATTTTTTTTTTGTCCAGTGCTTTAAGCTTGTTTAAAGGATAAAGCCTGGCCTAGCATTCTGCCAAAATATATCAAGTAGTATGCGATATCTTGTGTGTGCCTCATCTTACAACAAACACATTTTAAACATCTTTTAAGCCTCGTCCTGAAAAGATTGGTTTCATCTGAGATCCATCTCTTAGACTATATTCATGAGGATAACTGACTCTAAGAAAATTGCAAACATTTCTCATGACACACACACACACACACACACACTGAAATGTATTATACATGCATGTTATTTTTATCTGCATTGTGCAGCCTGATTCAGGGCCTGTCACCAACACGGAATGTTTGCAATCTCCTGCTGACTTCCTAAATGGATCTGGTATTGTATTTGTGCATATGAGAAGCCTTTGGCTGAAAATGTATATAGTCAGAATATATGCAGAGTCCACCAATGCAGATATTGATTCATATTTGATCAGTGCTGTCTAGTTTGGTCAGAGTTTGCAAGTGATTGACAGCTGCTCAGAGACAGCAGACTCCAGCTCGGCTCTGATTGGTTGTTTTCCTCCGGTCTGTGAAATCTTGCAGATGCCATTAGGAGCACTGGAGGACATGGTTTAAATCATATTTGCTCTATTTCTACCCACTGCTGCTTTAAGTCTGTTACTTGTTCTTTTATGTGTGAGACTGATATGCTGCTGTCTCGGCCAGGATTCCCTTGGAAAACAGATTTTAAATCCTAATGGGACTATCCTGGAAAAATAAAAGTTAAATAATAATAAAAAAATAAACATCAGGAATGAGTTAGAACGCGATATCAGAGCTGTGTGGTTATCTGAGAATAATGCACACCCTCCAGCCAATCAGCATCCAGGATAAACAACAGCCATGTTCAGATTAAAGTGTTTAGTGGTTAAAAACATTTCCTGTACCAGATCTTCTGATAGAGAGGCTGTGGTTGTTCACAGGTGCACAGACACACAGACACATACATGCATGTGCACATGCACAAACACACACAGACACACACACACACACACACATACAATGATAGCATCACCATAGCTGTATACAGAGTGAGTGGGAGATGAAGCTGCTCCACTTTTGTGCAGCACAGTGATATGTCATCTGCAACCACAGGGACTTGTGTGTGAGGATGCCTAGATGGTATTTTCAAATCAGATGGTATCTTTCCTGGAGTAGTACTTCGCTATAGTATGTGATACTCAGCTTTATCAGTTGCACAAAGCTGTCAAATTCTTCATTCTTTAACTTTAAGTGATGCATATGCATGTATATATATAAATATATATACAGTATGTTTATATATAGCTGCACTTTGCACACTGTAAAATCTCCATTGCATAAGTGATAAGTTTAAAAAAAAAAAAAAATGTATCAGTATTATCAGCAAAATGTTCTTAAGTATAAAAAGTAATTGTACAGGCATAATGGCCACTGCCATTATGCATGGGATTATTATCAATTATACATTGAAGCCAATGTTCCAATATTGTAGCTGGCCGAGGTGAATCTAATTTAAACTATTTTATATATTTTACAGCTCATTATGGACTTTAAAATTTGAATCCACAAAGTATTAGACTTATTAAGTTGCATAAAATAAAAATTCTCAAATACCCTTATACCTCAAAATTGTAGTACAGTACTGTAGTAAATGTAGTTATTGTCCCCTACTGTCTTTTCATGTAGGTGTAGTGTCACTATGGAGCTTCTCATCACTCGTAGTACTATGGAGAATAACACAAGCCGAGACTTAACAAACATTCCTGCCGATCATTCTTGCTAATCCGCTGATTGTTAGTTAGTGGTGGTAACGTGTCAGAAAAATCAATGTGACTAATGTGTGATATATTCAACAGTTTATGGTTTTGGCGGGAGTTACATGCTGGAAGTATTTCTTGGTGAACAACAGCCAGGTGCTGTGACTTTCTTGGGTCTTGTCTTCACAATGAGGTTGTCAAGTTTGGTATCATCATGCCTGTACAGAAACCGAAACCTGGGCTTACTGACTGTATGGCAACCTAAAACATTCTCCAAATTAAATAACTAAATAACTTCCCTTTAAAACAATAGATACTGTAGAAGCATTATCTGATCTGACACTGTTATAAAAAAAACTTAATCAGTTTCATGATGTGACCACTACCAAGCGACATCCTCTGTGCCAAAAGCTGCAGTTCATCGAATGGCCACTTGAGGCAGAAATAAACATGTTCACAGCCTGGTACAAAACTCCCACAAAAACCACAATTCGTTTTTTTCACATCTCTGTTTGTGTACAGTGTTTTGATCTCTGGACAGAGCCAGGCTAGCTGTTTCCATTTCAAGTCTTTATGCTAAGCTAGGCTAACCACATCCTGACTTTGGCTCTAAATTTGACATGAGACAGATATCCATCTGATCATCATCTCACTTGCAGAAAGTTTCACAATGTGACCACTACCAAGCGACATCCTCCGGGGCTGAAACATGAAGCCAATGCAGAAGTGCCAAAAGCAGCAGTTCATCGAATGGCCACTTGAGGCTGGCTCCAAAAGCGAGTCAATCCCCATAGACCGCCATGTTAAAATGCCCAAATTTACAGCAGAAATAAACAGCCTGGTACAAAATGTAACTCCCACAAAAATCACAATTTTTTTTTTTTTTTTTTACATCTCTGTTATTGTACAGTGTTTTGATCTCTGGACAGAGCCAGACTAGCTGTTTACATTTCAAGTCTTTATGCTAAGCTAGGCTAACCACGTCCTGATGTCCATCTGAACATCTCACTCGCAGACAGAAAGGAATCAAATAAGCAGATTTCCCAAAATGCTGAACTATTCTTTTAAATAAAGGATCTGAATCATTTTTCCACTGACAGCTAAATGAAATACGTAAATTCTTTTCCAAAGGGGTTTCTGCAGTCTTTACCTTCCGTACCTCATCCTACATTTTTTGTTAGTTGATAAGTTGTCTAACTTTCTATGATTAAATTAGTCATTTTCACATTTTAGTGAAAATGACAGTCCTAGTATCCGACCAGCCCCTGCATACGTAATGTCTACTCGCACGTCTTTGACTTCATCTTCTCCCATATTGTAAAAGAATGTAGCGGTTAATCCCGTTAACCATTAAGTCCCTCAGAAGCTCATATGAAAGCTAATGACATGACATATATCTCTATGAAGCAACAATTATTGCCATTGTGTAAATAACATATAATAACAAGTTTTAGAGCGGGCTCCTTTCTTTCAGCTTTGACTGTCACATCAGAGATTTCTTTAAGGCGGTAGGGAAGTGCGCATCTATACAATAAACCAAACAGCCAACATACAAATGCACACCCACAGAATTCAGTAGAAAGTGAGAGCACCCAGCATTGTTTGCGGCTTCTCACTGTCATCTCTCATTCTGGCTTTCTTTCACGACTTTACCTCCCAGAGAAGAAGTCCATCAAAGTCTGTGTGTCTATCTTGTCAAAGTGAGGAGAGCTTTAGTTACAACACTCCATACTCAAAGTGATCTGATGTCATGGTTGATATTTGGTTGGTATTTCCGCAAGTCAACATTCGTCAGCCACAAATGAGTTTGAATAAGTATTTCCTGTTTGGATTTTGAAATCAGCCACATTACAGTGTGGAAAGTTGCAGATGCCTCATACTGCTACTACTATGATATGCGGTTTTATTACTCACATGCTCCCATATTTCAAATCACACATCCCAATTGCATTGATACTTACTAAAAATAAATGTGTAGGAGACTCTTGTTTTCAGGTTTTTGAGCTAAAATAACCCAACCGAGTGTTCAAGGGTTAATTGACATTGTTGTCAGGTCATATTTGTCTCCAATAGTACAGGTCATACTACTTACATATAAATGTAGATATAATCAAATAAATGAACTCTCCGTTTATTCAATTCAATTTAAAGTGGCTTTATTGGCATGAAAGTTTAAAAAAAAACTGTTGCCAAAGCATTATTTATTAATATTTTTTGTGTGTTTACATAAGTTACACCTAATTTGCAGTACTTGGTACTTGGAGTACTTGGTTTCATCATATTCGATGGTGCCTCTTTTAATCAAGTCTGATGTAATTCTTATTCTGACTTTAATTAAGTTGGTTGGACTCAATTTATTGGCTTTTTCATGTTGGCTCTACTCAGTTTTTAGTCTTACAGTTACTGTATATTAGTTTTCCCTTCTCAAAATCCCAAGAGGTTCTCTAAACATAGAAAAAAATAGTTGGAATTTTTTAATTTTATATATTTTTATTTTAGTTCAGTTTTTTTGATCAAAGTAACTTTTTTACAGTGCAGTTTAACAGTAACACTGTTAAACACTTTTTTTTTTAAGTGTGGTCACAAAATAAATTATCAGCAAGTGCATTGAAATAGCAATAAAGGAGAAATAGAGAAATAAAGAAATAAAGAAATCCAGGACTTTCTTGCTCTATCCCTGACAAAGCCTGATACATTATGTAGGCTATGTAGAATATTATGGATACTAGAGTATAGTTCAGGTTAACCAAACCAAACTGATATTGTTAGCAGTAAAGAGATAGTATAAGTCCATCTGCGGTAGCCTACTTAAACAGGTTCATTATCTCAAGATCACAATTTAGTAATCTCTTTGTTTTGGCATAGGTTTCTGTGCATCACAGCTACATCAGAATGGGTTTCATTGCTCCCCTCCACCCTCAGACCAAAAGGCACCGCGGCAGATCAAAACATTTAAAATGAGAGAAGGGAAATGGAAAAAGCCTACACAGAAGGTTATTGTCACGACACCTTTAGTAATCTCTAAAAAAGATCACAAGATGTGCTGATATCCTCCTCATCATTACATTGGAACAGTCATACCTTTACAGAAACATGAACACCACACCGTCGTCATTGGTTATATGGAGAAAATGATATAATTATGTTGCGATCTTGAGCTAAAAAATGACAAAGTGAAAACTGCAGCTGTAATCAGCTTCTGTAGTATTTACATGTCCAACCTCATGGCTGACTAGACTGGAGCTTTAGAGAGAAAACATCTTCACTAGATTATTTTTTCAATCTCCTGTTTCCAAAAGTATTTTAGTAAATTTTTTGGTGTGTGTGTTTGCATTTCCTGCTACATGTTATTCACAACCCCAGTGAAAATGAAGCTTTCAAACAAAACTGGACAGAGAATAATAACTTTGTTTATAGCCAAATATTTGGTGAATAGTGTGCTTGTGGGATCTTCAGTGTCTGAAACCCCAACCCCCACACACACACACCTCTCTAGCAGAACAGCGAGTGTTCAGACCGAAACAGTTCTGCATTAAAACAATGCTGGGGGATGCGTTGGTGAGACATAAAATGTGCGTTCTTTCACACGCGCCTTAAGGTGGTCTCAAGATAACTTTCGAAACCAGACAATCCAACAAGCACTGTCTTGTAAATGAAAGACACCTGGGCCTGTACGGAGCATTTAGTTTAATTATTAATGTACAGAGAATATGATGGAATACTTTATAGGAAAATATTACAGATCTTGTCTTTATTTCAATATGTAGGTTAAGGCTGGTATTGGACAGGATAATGTCCATCTACAGTCTTCATATTTCAGTGCTCCCCAATATTGCTCATCGCCAGTTAAGACAAAGAGAGAGACCAATTTGAATAATTTTCAAAGGCCTGAAACTCCATCGTTATCCAATAATTTAGAGGCAGGTCAGAAAAAACACACCTCGTTCTGTATATATTCATTTCTGTTGCAACTCCTTCTGGGGGCTCCGACCCCAAGGTTGACAACCACTCTCATGTTCATTATCAGTATTATTTATTATGTCTTTCAAATCTGAGAGGACGAATTGGACTTTATATTTGAAGACCCTGATGATGGTGGTATGCCGGATGCTCCTTGCCAACAGTCAGATGTGATGTTGAGGTAAAAATGTATTTTATGTATTGACGTTAGACGTAAACATATTTGGTAATGTATAAAATATGAGAATTTTTCATCAAATTCACTTTGGCAGATGAATATGTTTTAAATAAATTAGCTTTTTTTGGCAAGTGTTCTCATATAATCTGACAAAGTGGCGTCCTTTTAATGTTTCCTGCTTTCACTACAATTTTACGTGCAGCTGAGCAATCAAATCAAATGTTTTATGTTTATTCAGAGATTCTCAAAAGATATTTTGCTAATGAATTTAAAAAAAAAATGCAACTTTAATTTCACTGTACTGAGCATAATAGATCGACTTTATAATTGATAGTTTGGTTTAATCTTAATTATCACTAAAAAGTGACTTTTGGTTCTCTCAACCAAATGAGGCCTGTTGTTTTTGTCACTCTGAATACTTTTGTGCGTGTTTTTAATATATCCATGATTTGAAATATTTGGACATTTACGACTGCAAACAGGCCACATGCACAAGGAATGCTCTCACTGAACACATAATCTAATCCTACACATACATATTCTAAGTCATTTCCCTATAGTACACTCCGTAATGATCCCAGTCAGATGATTTGAAGTTTCGGTGTAAAACAGTAAGAGTTATGCTTACCGTATCACCTCCGTGCAGAAACCTCCTCTTTGCCTCTGAGATACTTAGAAATGATTCAGAGAGGGAGTTATTCCACAGGAAATATGGTTTTCGGCAAAGTGTGACAGACGAACGCGGTCTGAAGAGGACTGCACAACTGTGTGATATAGGTTGGAAACACAAAAAAAAAGTAAAAGCAAGAAAAATCAAAAAAGAGGAAAGTGTACTACACCATAAAATCTAAACCATATATCATGTGTGCATTTTTGAAAAGTTTGCATTTATAGTTTTAGCTTCAGCTCAGCTGTTTGAAAGAAAAAGTTATTAAATTTAAATTTCAAAAATATTTTATCATCTTACTATCTTTAAAATAATGTGTGTGGTACTTGATGTTAGCACTGACACACTAGAATGAAGGTATACACTCACCTGATGGCAGTCTCAAAGGAACAGGGCACATAAAAGCTGCGAGACATCCACTCAGTATATATACCCGCACCAGGAGAAGGAGAAAAGTTCAAGCCTGTTCCTCAGCAAATCACAACACAACAAGAAGCTACAACAGAAACCTTTACACTTTCCAACAACAGCCTGAAAAAAATATGTTTTGTTGCAAAGTAAGCTGTTTTATACTTGAGCAAAAAGAACAAACAGTCCGCCTTTGTGCCCCAGCAAAAATAACGGCTTTTTCCACACGTTTAACCTCCTTCTCCCCTTAAGTGCTTTCATTAGCTACAATGCCAGGCTGTCAGTACACAGGTTGATTATTTTATGAGTTCAGTGTACCTGCATCAAGGATACATGAATCCTAACACATCTTTCGATACATTCCAGATCTGTTAGAAGTGCTTGTATATACTTTCCAAAATGACATTAAAATGATGTTGTTGCTCTTTCTGATCAAATGGGATTTCTTTGAAGCGTGAATGAAAGAAAATGTGCTTTTAATGAAAAAGGAGTTCTCTGCTGCTTTTCAAATAACAAAGATGCATTTTTC
Source organism: Sebastiscus tertius (assembly GCA_916701665.1). NCBI lineage: Eukaryota > Metazoa > Chordata > Actinopteri > Perciformes > Sebastidae > Sebastiscus > Sebastiscus tertius. The sequence continues at coordinate 108,514 of CAKAOH010019528.1, forward strand.
TTCATTTTGATCAATTATGTTTGTCCTGCCCTCAAGAATCCACCGAGTGACATTCACTTCTGTATTCAAAACAGCGTGTTGAGAGTTGAAACTAGCCTGTAGTTATAGGCAAAAACATATTCATTTAGTGTTACTGCTATGGTCCTTTGAAGTGTTGGTTCACTAAAATCACTCACAAATTTCTGAACTTAATTTTAGCAGTAAATACTGTACATGTTTCCTCACTATTCCAGTAAAGTAGAGGTGAATGGAAATTGCATTTATGGTGTGCAAACCTGTCAGTTTGTTTTCTCAGAAATACTGTTACTCAAGGTACAGTAATCCACACAGCTCATTGCAAATAATTTCAAGTTAACAGAAAAAAAGTGTGAGTCTGTAGACAGTGAGGTCTGTATCCAGAGTAATTAGGATATGCTATGTGTGGGGCTGATATCAAGTGTCAAAAGAGGATATCTCTAAACTTGTGTGTGTGTGTGTGTGTGTGTTCTTGTACAGCTATCTTTGTGAGGACCAATTTGAGTTTTAGACCATCAGAGTGAGGTCCTCACCCTCGGACAGACCTTCAAAGGCCTGTTTGGGGGTTCAGACTTGGTTTTAAGGTTCAGGTTAGAATTTGGTTTAGGTTTAGCTTTAGGTTTAGGGCAAGAGTTGGGGTCAGGCATTTAGTTGTGATGGGTAAGGTTAGGGTAAAGGGTCAGCAACCTTTACTATCAAAAGAGCCTTTTTTGGCACCCGAAAAAAAATTAAAGAACTCTGTCTGGAGCTGCAAAACATATTTGAGCCTCATAATGAAGTTAACATAATCTATTAAGTCTAATGCAGTCAGGACCCAAGTCCAAATGAGAGGCAGGACATTGAAGAAACATCTCAGGAGATTTGGCTGGAAGCTCCTGCTGGCTATTGGACAAATGCAGTGTGCTTGTTCTGAAAATGTCTTTCAATATATTATTAAATATATTGTTGTTGTTGAATCAAATTACTAAAAAACGTTTCTTTTTTTGGGATGTGGAATCCATAGCTAGCCTATTGAGCTACTAAGGTTCGGCAAAATTAGAGGATAAGGCTATGACTTACATTTTAGTTGATTGAAATTATGACAATTTTTATTCGGTGTATAGGCTACATATTTTTATTTTTTTTTTACAATTGAAGAATGTAAGAAACACTTTAGGCCTATAATAACGATGTAATCCAATTACATTTCTGTTGCTAATAAGAAAAACATACATTGGGCACTATTTGTAGTAAGTGTAACAAAGTGATTGAAATAAAGTTAGTGAGGTTTAAAGTGAGAAAATGATTAGATTTAAGATTTTCCATTTAAATTCAGGTTAAATAATTACTGTAGATCTACATATATTTAAATGACATTACATGTTACATTTACTAATATCTTATTGGTATGAAAACGTTTTTCAGGAGATATGTTTGCTGTCCTATGATGGTAAGCTGGTTGTGTAAATATGTGTGCAACACAGGAATACTGACCTCGCTTCCTTTTTTTGACTTCACTTTTGACTCTCATATTTTCATTGATCCGAGAGTGTCCAACAGTTTCCTGAGTGCTGCTGTTTTTGTCAGCAGAGTCCTTGTGATTTTGAGTTGGTCTACTTGTTAATGGGAGATCAGTACAACAACAACAACAACAACACTTTTATCCAGGAGACCACTGTTTGTGTCCCGTGCGTTACGTTTCACTTTCACTTTACAATCAGCTGATCGTTTGTGTCCCGTGTACATCAAGTCACATTTTCAGTAATTTTAAGCTCAACCGTGTTGTTTTTTTTCCTAAACTTAACTAGGTGGTTTTGTTGGCCAACCCTAAATAAGGGGTTTTGTTTAACAACATTAAGCACGTGTTTGCTCTGACCGAAAGTGACTCCGAGGCGTCAGTATGTGATGAGTTGTGATGAGAACATGATGCAATACCAGGACCCTGAAACTGAAGCAGCGAAATGGAATTCCACCCTCATTTGTTTGATTACCAAATGTCTAATGTAAAACAGTATTTTCCTGTGTTTTTGCATGTTGAAGTCTATTTCCTGCAGGTATACTTTGAATTACTACTATCTTTTTCCAAAGCATAACTTCCTCTTGATGGGCTTTTTCTACCTTCCATTAATTTCAAGTTGAATGTGAACGTGAATGTGTTTGTCTTAGGTTCTGATGAATTGTCAAACGTAAGTGATGCACATGTGAGCGGGAAACTGCATCATTTTTCATGTACAGCTAATACTGTATCTTACCGTGGGAATATCAACAGTGTGAGAAAAGCTTTGATGACTTACTTACTTTCTGATCCCACTATGAGCCTGAGCATATGATGAAAAGGTGACGATTCTCTATTGATTCTTGCTGACTTCTGGGAGACTTGCATGTGTACTGTAAATGATGTTACCCTTTCAGCGTTTGTGATTCAGACTGAAAATCATATTGTCGATATGCCAATGATTCACTCCTTCCTTGGATGTGAAGGCTTACTCAGCGGATTCAGCGATGAGTGTTTGTTTCATTTAAGGCCAAATTCTACCAGTGCCGGTGACATTTTATAGTGAAACTCCTGAATTCTGAATTTCAAAGAAAACAGGCTTTTTATCATCTTTCTCTTTACAGTATATTTATTCCATCTGCGGTTTAAATATGGTAAAAAGATTTACTCATTTATGGAATTACTTGACCAAAGTGTGTGAATAGAAAAACTCTCGACTCACTACAGAACTACTCTTTTCTTGGTTTTCCAAATGCAGAATGTCTTTTAGAAACTTCGTACCAAATCAACATGTCAGATCTGAGTTTGGCATGGATAAGACATCACTGAAACACTCTTTTTACACTCATGTGCCAGTTTATTAGGTCCAACTAGTTAAAAACTGATATGCTTTAATACAACAGTCCTGCAGTAAATCCTCCCTTCATGAGGGTTCTAATGTTCAGTTTGTGTTGAGACTGTTTTAGAGAGGTGTTGATTCAACTTTATGTCCACTTTGGAGGCTGCAGTTTGTGGTGCTGTTGAACTATATTGAGTTATACTGAACTGTGTTTCTATTATTATGTCCACTACATTTATATCAGTGAGGGTGGACAAAATAATACTTCTCTGGCGTTATGTTGCTTCACAACCCAAAAAACTTCCTCCATATGTGTACCACTTAAGATAGCCAAACCTAATTGACCAATAAACCACCAGTGTCTTAACTTATTTTTCACAAAGACCTTTAAAGTTTGTGGGTTTTTTGTGTTCAATATACCAGTCAGATGTAGATGAATTTGAACCCACAGCAGTTAGTAATGGGACTTTCCCAGTGAAATTGCTTTTTCTATTTTGCGCATGCAAGAACTGTGCGGGGCACGTGGGTGTGTGCATCCAGGACACTCTAATAGAAGATCAAATTATGAGCATGGTATTTTAGGCCCAACTAATTCAATTAAATTCAATTTATTTTTATATGTAACGTCAAATCATAACAGAAGTTAGGGGCTAAGGTAGGGCGCACCAGGTACAACTTTGCCTAGGGCACCAAATTGGTCAGGGCCGTGTGGACTGTGCACACACGGCTCTGTGTGCACTCAGCTGCTCCTCATCCCTCTGTATGTGTGAGTGTAGACCAGAGCACAAGCAGAAGGATTTTGGGTGGAGCGAAGAGCGGATTTTTCAAAAAGCTGGAGCACCGCGTTATCCCCACTTCCATCCCGCTCCAAAAAACATACCGTTGTTCGGACCGGGTTGCCCACCTTTGGACCTGTACCTTTAGAAGCCAGTAGCCAGTCGGAGATCTCCGGTCTGGTTGAAAGTCCTGTGTTTGTTGGACCCATCCACCTCCACTCCCACCCACCATAAGCAGTCTTTCACTTTTTATTTTACGTCACTAGCTCTGAGCGTAGCATATTGCAATCAATACAGACTACATGGCGTACAAATGACATACCAAAAGCAAGCACGGCATTCTTATTGCATGCAAAATGACTTGCACTTACTGTGTCAGTCATATGCCATTTAGTACGACCTGGCTGGGCACAGATCCATCCATTAACTTCTGCTTATCCAGGGCCGGGTCACGGAGGCAGCAGGCTTAGCAAGGTATTCGAGACGTGCCTCTCCACAGCATCGTTTTCCAGCTCTTCCTGGGGGACCTGGAAGCTGTTTTGTGTCATGACACCAGACAAATCAGTCAACTCAGGGGAGTGGGCAGATTCTAAGGTCTGAACCCAGGCAAACTAAAGCTGCCTCAGTATATCACATATTTTCTCAAATTGAAAACTACAGTTCATCAGAACAGTTCCCACAACTGACTAATAGCTGGTTCACGCAACGCAGATATCGAGCATGGTAAATATCAGCCAATGAGAGCGCAAGACACAGATTGAGGATAAACCTGGGGGGAGGGGAGGGATCGTCTGAAACAATAGGAACTTACTGTATGTGTTGCATTGGCAACACGGAGCAATGTTGTTGTTGCACCTAGAGGAATAAATAGTAAAAAAGAGTGTGGGAACTGGTGGACACAGGCTTATCAGCAACAACATCAGCAGTGTGTCTCGCATTCAGTTTCATACCACTTACCACATATTTTTTGCGTGTGTTTTCGTGACAAAATGTAGTTTGGAGGCCTCATCGGGTGAAAGATCTTATAGTGTGTGACTGCCTGTTGCCATTCAGTCATGTAGTGTGAAAACCACGACAACTTCAAGACTCACAATTACAAGAAGTTGTGTAGTGTGAACAGTACAGAGTTCTGACGATTTCGAAAGTCTTGTAGTGGGAACTTGGCTTTACTCTTGATGCCACACTAGTAAAACTGAAATTGGACAGACCATATAAATGGAATACATTAGAAAGGCTCATCCTGTTTGAATTATTTTGAACATTTTTAGAGATATGTGTGATAGTTTCTGATTTTTATTGTGTGTCTTATCTTTTATTTCTCCCGCTGTAATCAGGTCCCTCTTACAAAAGAAATCTTGATCTCAATGAGACTATCTGATTAAATCAAGTTCATAATGAAGACCCAAGTTGAAGTAAACCATGGTTTTCTTTAAACCTGCCTGATCATCTGACTGCTCGTGTTTCTTGCACCGACTTCTTTATAGCAATGTCACCGTGTTCACAGATCTCAGCAATTAACATGAAACAATGAATCAGTGATCTTGTCAGTAAAGTGCTGAAGCAACTGTACTTAGTTATTTTCCACCTCAGCTTTCATGTTCTGAATGTATTACTGTCAGTGTGTTGTGCATTTTGAGTGTCATATCAGACAGAATTTACTCACACCAGCAGTGATGAGCCAGTAGAAAGTAGAATTACCAGTTTTGAAGCTTTCTATAAAGTCTTTGTTTTTAGACTAGATGCTTTTCTCATTTTTGTTTGAAATTCCTCAGAAATATTATTTCCTGGTGTCACAATGAGTGTTCTGTGTAAACTCATTATCTCAGCCGTATTCAGCATGAATAACCTCAAATGGTACACCATTACATTTTTGAAAGGAAGCATTAACAAGCAGTAAGCGGGGGGGAAGCCCAGTAACATGCTGTATGACATTCTAACAGGTGTAAACAGCTCGTTCTGAGGTTATTTTTTGTGTTGTCAAAGGTCATCTCATCAGAATGCCACCGAGACACAGCGGAAGCCTGAGTCCTTTCGAATCTCAATCTTCTTTTAGAAAGTTTTGCCATTATTATTATTAAGCTTGTCGAGCTGTTTTTTCATTCTCAGATGTCAGATGTGTTTTTTTGTGCACCTATTTTTTCTGTATGTGAGATGTTTTGCTACTGTTACAACAGTTACAAATAAAATAAAATAAAACCATGCACATAAGATGCAGGTTAAAACTCGAACAAACATAACAATTGTAGAGAATTTAATGCAGTTATGTGCTCTCTGAAATCCATTATTTCCTCATGCATCATTTTTCAAATGCTTTGACTCTGTTTTTGCAGCAAAGTTTCAATATGCAAAACCTCTGACGCAAAGAACCAAACTGACTGAACCAAATTCTTGCCTTTGAACACAAAATGCTGTACTTACAGTACATACAAAGTGCAAAACACATGCTCAGAATGCACACAACTAATTTCAGCACAAGCTCAATGCTTATTACTATTAAGTATCACTGAGGTAATGCAATATGTGTCTATTTCACAGTGTCGTGGTGAGAAGTGCATCGATTCAGAAGTTCACACATGCAGTCAGTTAGTTGTGATAACAAAACTAAGAATAAAGTGAACTAAATATTGTAGGCTCATCTTGTCGTTGTCATTTACATCAGGTCAGAGATTTTCATCCACATTACTATAATATCCTCTCTTCCCTTACATGTGTCCAACCCGGCATGACCTGGCAGTCGTCACAGGTAAGGTCCATGACCTCAGAGGGTGAGCTGGATATAAGATTATTGTAGTATTTGTACATTGTCCAATACCACACTGGAAAAGATCTCACTGTTTGATTGAGGAAGAGAGAGAGAATGTCTCCTGAAACTCTGCAGTCTGATGGAACCTCAGATTGTTCAATAGGACACTATAACAAAGGTTGGACAGCTGCTGTCCCTTCCCACCTTGCATTCACACACCCCTGGTTCGAAGCTCCGGTTAGCATCATAGCGAGGCTACCTACCATTCAGTGCCAATAGGAGGGCTCCGGTCTGGTTGAAAGTCCTGTGTTTGTCGGACCCATCCACCTTCACTCAACCAAGCCTTTCTGTCTTTCTCACTTTTTATATTATGTCACTAGTTCTGAGAGTAGCATATTGCGGTCAATACATACTACATGGCGTACAAATGACATGCCAAAAGCAAGAACGGCATTCTTACTACATGCAAAATGACTTGCACTTACATACGCAACTTAATACGACCTGGTTGGGCACAGATCCATCCATTGACTTCTGCTTATCCGTGGACGGGTCGTGGGGGGCAGCAGACTCAGCAGGGTATTTCAGACGTTCCTCTCCCCAGCAACGTTTTCTGGCACTTCCTGGGGGATCCCGAGGTGTTCCCAGGCTAGACGAGGTACATAACCTCTCTAGCGTGTTCTGGGTCTATGGTGACTATGGATATATTCTGTTGCGGTTTACCACTGTGGCCCGCATTTTACTGCAGAAGATAGGACACTACAACAAATGTTGGACAGCTGTTTTCCCTTCCCACCCTTACATTCACTCACGCCTACGCTGCCGCTGCCTCTTCTGCTTTCTCTGCCTGTTTTTTTTCCACCAAACACCAGGTAGCAATGTGACTTCAGACTGATCAGACGTTTTGTACATCTGCATGTTTTCACACAGTGAATGAGCAACAGAAGTGTAAAAAGAAAGAAAACTGAATGAAAAAAAAATTCTGTTTTTCACTTTTCAAACCTCTTCACACAGTCAGCACATCAGAAATCAATGTGGATCGCTTTTCATTGCTTTGACACAAAATGAGCACATCTTTTCAACTGTGCCACCAAAACCTCTGTATTTTCACTCCATTTTGCATGTGTTTACATACTATTGTAAAAACTGTTATTACACAACTTTACAGTAAATTAGACTTCTATTTGTAAAAAGAATTTTATTAAAAAACTCATAAACTCCTGATTGGGACAAACGGGGGAAGTGGGGCAGGCCCCAGGAGGTTTTGTAATTGTATGAGACGATGTGGTGTTTCACCATCTCTTCCAGTCACACAAACTGGTTTACAGCTGATCCTAGGATGGAGCCAGTTTTACTTATCACCCTATTCTCTATTCCTCAACCGAATTCTTTTCCTCATGGAGGAGGAAAGTTTATGACCACCAGCCACATGATTAGATGTCCCTCTTGGACATAATGAACGCTGGGTGACTGGACATATCTGCAGAAGACTGACAAGCACTGTTGTATTTCTATATCTGTATCTGCCCTATACGTGTATGTATGTATAGTGAATATGTACAAAGTTTCACTTGAAACTGCACTTGAAAATACTCAAAAATGGAAAAACAATAACACATATGCGTATTGCTTTAATGTCAATATTCTGTAAAATTTTCACAATCTGTGCAGTAAAGAAGCGAACCTCTCTTCAAACATAAAATAATGAAATAAAGATACTTCAAAGACAATATCAATGCATATTATTAGTGTTTTTTTTATTTAGGTCATCCTAAAATTACATTCCCATAAAATGAAACTGCATTGTGAATTGCGTTTCAAGGAAACAGCCTATTTTGTCGCCGATTACGTTCTTTTTGACCTAATAAGTTTCATGATAGTCCGCGGAGGTTCATGTACGGAGGAGGTTGAGTTTATGGAAGGGTCAAACAAACACAGGACTGTCGCCTAGGAGACCGATGTCCACGTGCCTTGTCAAACCAAAAAGTTTACACTTTAATTCTCATTGCTATTTGTATCATCTTTGAGAAAAATAACCAGACTCTGTTTTGATGAAAATGAGTTGCTATTCGACAGCATTATTTGATAATGATGATTTTATTTCAAAATGCTACAATGAAAATAAGTTCTGAACAATGTTGTGATGCTCAGATAAAAATTACTGCATGATGTGTTACTTCATTTGATACTGTTTTTATTTTGTCTGCTGTGCAATTTTCAAAATTAAAAAAAAGAAATGCAGCATTGTTCAGAGTTTGACAAATTAAAACTTGAAAGTGAGCAAATAGCAACTGTAAAATATTGTAGTACATTCTGGTGTTTTTATTCCAAGTTGTATAATACCAAACATTTGGTCAATTTATATTCTATTTTTTCCATTTTATTACATTTTAGTGCTACCACCACATTTTCTTTCTATTTGAATGAAAGATCGATTATTTAAGACAAAAGCTGAGCAGAAAGAGTGGGCCGTTACCACTAGAATACAATATGACAATTTAGGCAGCTGTATATAAATGTCTGCAGGATGCCACTGGATGTAAAATACTATGTGTGTGCAGCATTTAAACCCTTGAAATGTATTCATCTATAACATGTCCTGTTATCTGAGACTTATACATTCTTGTGTTTTATGGTTTTGAAAAGTGTAGTTCCAAGTAAAAATAGTGCGATGCTAATGATGAAGCATTCGTGTATATGAACGAGTACAATGTTGAGTGTTCCACATCTTAACCGCTGGTGTCAGATTAGGTGGTTTTCAAAGTGTCTCATTTGAATGAGTGAATCACGGAAAGATAATAAATTCTGGTTCATCTGCATTTATATCTTTCATCTTTTCGTCATTTCATCATTGAAACTTGGGTCATCGTATTTATTTGAAATTGAGTTTCTTTTTAAATAATTATTTACATGTTTTGCATGTGTGTATTTAACGTATCATTTTCTAAATAACCTTTTTTGTTGTTGAATGGTTTATTTTATTTATGCATTCAAATGCATGCTTGAAAATAGAAACCTATTTACAGTCAAGTGCAATTCAGTAAACAGCCCCGTAGTAAATCTTTTTTCAGTTAGTGCTGACACACATACCATGCATGCAATACACTGTAAAATCTATTATAATCAGTTATGATACATCAACTTTTATCATACAAGGGGGTGAGAACCAGAGTGGACATTTGACCAACTTTACAGAAGAGCCAAAAGAAAAATAGCCATCCTGACTTTGTTTATTAAATTCCATCTTTATTAAAACATCATAAACATGTGGATGACAATGAACTTAATGAACAATATTGTGACATTCATTTATATATTAAATAAATTATGTATTATTAATATATTTTTCTTTTTTTCTTAAGTGTACTTATGCCCTTTTGGCCCCAAATAGTTCAGTATTTTATGATTAATAACTCTGTATCGGTTTGGACTTCACATAGAAGAAAGAGCTCATCAAGAGCTTTCATTTTCAACTCTTTTTTTGCCTAAAATGTTACTTACGCTCATCTGGTTTTCACCTCGCAACTCCTGGCTTGATTCAAGTCACGTCGATTAAATGAATCTAATTCTCACATTCATTTCATAATTTATAATCATCAGTTTAGCCTCAAAACTTCATCTGATGAGCTGATGAACTCATCAAATGTAGTTGTTTATCAGCATAACTTATTTTATTTAGCTTAAGTTTTAGTTCCAGGTCACCTTATTTTTTTCTAGTTATGAGAAAGTGAAATAATAAAAGCTGTGATGTTTGATCTCAGATGAGCCATGTTTTCTTCTCACTGATCAAAATGAAAGCAGTTTGATGGGTATAGAGCCACTTCAACCACTCATGCTCTCTTTTACTCATTAAAATCAGCTGTCGCGTCATTCAGTAGCGATCGAGGTCTGAATGTGGCCACTAGCAACAAAAGCTGTAACTACAACTACATGTTGGTGCAGGTTATAGTTCATGAATCATCAGGGATCAGAAATGACACTCTTTCATACTAGACCAGACTAATCCGAAACTGTACGAGATGTACAGATTAGAGTTGCTTTAAAAGGCAAAAAGTGAGATATGAAGATAAAATGTTACGGTAACACTTCCTTTTACAGGTCCACAAGTTCCTTGGTAATTAGGTGATTATTAGTAAGTGACCTATTTAAAATTCCTTTGGAATTACTGTCAAATTACCCCAATATTTATATCAAAATGTATCGAAAATTACTTCATTATAAGCATTAGTTAATAATTATATTCGGCAGTTTCCCAATAGCTGAGAATTTATTTAATACATTTAATAATATAATAATACATTTAATTTTTTAGCAAATAACTTCTTTGAAATTTCACACATTTCTATTAGTTTTGGTTTTATGCCTCTGATGAAGAGCAGCGCACAACAATTATATGCTATTTTAGCATATAATTATTAAATTATGTTTATAAAAAGTAATTTTCGATAAGTATATATATATATTATATACACATTATATTATATAAGTATATACAGTATATACAGTACATATATATGTATATATATATATGTATGTATATATATATATATATATATATATACAATAATGTGTCGGGGGGGTGTTGCCTACAATATGAATTTATCATTATCATATTATTCAATGGAACTTAAATCCTTGATGAAATGGCTGCACACTGGCTACCTGCTGTTGTGTTTCTGAGTGAGACGTTTGGTTTCAGTTGTCGGAATTTTCAGTCAAATTTTGTCACACTTCAAACTTCCCTTTTTTGAAAAAACAAAAAACTAAACTATATGAAAGTGAAGATAAAAACAAAACAGGATTTTATTACTCAGTATCATGTTGTTGTTGAGCCTGTTGGAGATCATATCAGATCTACAAGGAAGTGTTAAGTCATTCCAGTTCCAGCGTGGGGCGTTCTATCCACGTGTGGCATATTCAGATGCATATTCACCATATTCACAATTAAAAGAAACACTTATTCAAATTGAGTGGGACAGTTCATTTTAGACCTTGTAAACTTGTACATTTCTCATCAGTGAATAGAGTTGGCTCAGCTGTCATCATGCAACCCCGTCTCCTACAAAATGACGTTCCTATACAACTAAACTGTATTCTCAATTATGTTTCGAGGGGAAACGTATTTTCTCCCGGATTACAGTCGCAGTTTTAAACAATTTATAAATTGAAACGAAACAAAACAAAAGCAAACAACAAAGCATATTAGTGCCCATCCTCTGGTTCCCCCAATCTTAACACTGATAGCTCTGGCAACAGTGTTGCTGCCATCGCCGTGTTGAGAGCCGATCGGAAGCAATAGAAATGCTCCCAATCTCACATTTAGCATGTTTGCAATAAGCATTTTTGTTATGTTATTTAAGTTTAAATTAAAATAAGTCAACGGTGACTTTTGGTATCACACAGGACACAAACAGCAGTCTCCTGGGTGAAGGTCCTGTGTTGAGCCACTGCAATGATGCAGTTTCGTTGTGTGGGACATAATTTTTTAGGTGACCAGGCTACGTCATGTGACCAACATGGGTTACGGAATTTTAGGCACGTGATAACCTGTGTTTGTGTAAGGGGGGAGATGGTAACCTCTGTCTCGGTTCAAAGATGACCTCTGGTGTCACATGTGAATGTTGCATTGAATTGAAGTGAATTGAATTGAATTGAATTGAATTGAATTGAATTGAATTGAATTGAATTGAATGTCCTCCTTGTTCTTTCTCCAGTCGTCCACCAGTCTCGTAACCCATCGGCTGTCGGTATGACGGACTATTTACCTGCATTAGACCAAAGTCTGCTCGAACGTGATTGGTCAAAACTCTAAACGCTTCTGATACCAAAATCTTGTCCTGTTACCTATGATTGCAGAATCTGTTTATATAGATTAGTCATTCACTGACTCCTACTCAATGACCTTTGACCTCTTCCAGTTGATGCTGTCACTGGTGTTCACATTCAGCTGATGTTGTCTGTTTCCAGTGTTCATTCAGTCTCTTGTCCGGGGTCCTCGCTGTTTCACTGAAACCGTTCTTCTGGTTTTAAAAGGCAATAAAGCAACAGAATATTCCTCAACTTAGTTCATCCAAAATACACAATGTTATTAAATCTTCCCAGCAGGTTTCTCTCCTCCATACCTACGCTCCAAATGATGACGTGAGCAAAGCTTGTACAGGACACTATTCGCTTATTCCAGGAGAGGAGCAGTTGTGGTAAGTGTTTGCAGTGTCCAGCTTCCAGCTGAGCAGACAGCTGTTGAGGCATAAAGCCCCACCGCACAAAAACACAACTAACTGGCCGTGAGGAAGGCAGCGATCCAGGCCATACTGTGAAGCTTTTCATGTCATCACCGCTGCCATATGTTCCAGTGACCTCCGCTCACTCCAGCCCAGTGGGCTGCAGACGCAGATCTGAGTACCCTGCGTGATTGCCATTAGAATACATGGAGCAGCACTGCAGCTGCCTCGTTAGTCAACATGACATTCATTATCATCATCATCATCATCATCATCATCGGGACTGTGTGCATATTGCTTGTTGACTATTAATTTCATTAAACTTGATCACTGAAAACTTTTGCAACTCAAAACGCTCCTCAACTTCCTAAATCTTGTCCCTTCATGATAGCACCTTTCAACAACAAGGTAATTAAACATGCTTTACATAAGACATATATGTAAAAGGCATTGATGCTGCAGTGGGTAGAAATGGAGCAAATGTGATTAAAAAAAGTATTTTTTTATAAAACGGTCACTATATCCTGACAGTAGTGTATAAGACAGGTAATCTGAAAAAAAATCAGGTGCCTCTGTGTCCTCCACAATATTGTTCATTAAGATTTCACAAAACAACCAGTCAGAGCTGATCCGGAGTCTGCCGTCTGTCAATCACTCTTGAACTTCGACCAAACAGTCAAACTAGGCAGCGCTGATCAAATATGAATCAATATTCTGTCACTGTAATGCCTATTTCTCTACTCAAATGTTTTCAGAAACATCTTGTAGTGTACTGTTTAGCTGTAAAATTAGAACGTTTGTGACCTGGCAGCCATGTTGAGAACAGTTGAGGAAATACTAAGCACCGCCCACCAGCCAGAGCGCAGCCAATAGGAATGCTCTCTGTCTGAAATGGCCTGTGATCGGCCAAAGTCTCCCATCAAGGGCTGGATTTTTTAAAGCCTGAAAACAGAGCCATGAGGAGGACTCAACACTTGAATATGTTGAAATGTTATTATGGAATTTTTGCCCAATGATGCCAAAAAACTTTCTGCCAACTGAACCTTTAAGACAATATATAAAAGAAACAACAAGCAATATAAAAGGACACGTCTACTGTAAATAGGAACAGTTCAACATATGGAGATAAGAACATCAAAATCAATCTCAAGTCTGTGTTTCAAGTACTGAGCTAAAGGATGTGGTTAGCAGTTAGTGCTTCCATACGGCAGCCACACCTTTTGTGCCTGTGCAAGGCAGCTATTTCCAAGTACCATGCCATCTTATTGAATGTGTGTAGTTCACCTGGCCCTGACACTGGTCGAGCTGTGTCAGGGCCACGCCACTTCATATCACCACAGTTGACCGACCCCTCACAAATCGTTCTCGCTTTCTTCATGTGAAGAAACAATAAGCTCCCTCAGCTCATCTAGGCTAGCTTGGAATTTCTACTCGACAGTTCACAGACGACGACCCACAGTCTGGATTTGCTGAGTAAATACTTAGCCAGAAGTGTATTTTTGGCATTGCACAGGATAATTCCGAGCAGTGTCCGCGTCAAGATGAGCTGTTTCTCTGGCTAACCTGTATTTGTTTACTGGTGTAACCAGTGACTTTGTGACATTATATCTTCCGGTTACATTGAGCACCTAGGATTCAGTCAGCATTAGCTTGTTAGTCGAGCCAAGTACCCAGAGTTCAGCTGTTAACCCGGGCTAAACCTTGTTTGCTGATGCTACTTACAGACAGTCCAACACATTGCGGCGCGCCTAGTACGGCTAAATATTTACATAATTCCCTACTTTTCCAGTCGCCATGTCTTCGGCCACTACCCTTGCCAAAGGGTCGGAACCAAAGGTCAAAGAGGTTGCATCCCACCTGTGCCCCACATCATGACGCATACTGTGCGTCAATGCCAGAAAAGATCCCGGAAAGGAGGCTCAGAGTGGCGGTATCCAATAGTCAGGATCCTTGCCTGTCAGGAGCTGTCCCAAAGGCCACAACCAGCATCCACCAGCCGCGAGCCTCAGCCGCGGGCTGGGTGGACATGATGGACGTCGATTGCTCGGACATGCCTCCACTTTTCAAGGGCTGTGAGGATGCAGCGGGCAATGACAACTCTGACCTCCTCAACATGGAACAGTAAACAACAGTAAAGACCCCCTATAGTGCATCCGACACACATTACCTTACCCCAGTGAACAACAACTTATGCGGGCTGCGACCAAATTGGGGATACAGTGCCCGCCGCAGGGGTCGGAGAGAGATCTGTATGACAGTAAGAGGCTCCCACCAGCCAAACCTCTATCAAAACAACTCCTGCCAGCAATGCCTGCCTGCCTGCATGAAGGAAATGAGCAGGTACTGGTCCAGCCCATTTAAGATTTAACTTCCTAGCAAGGGCTACTGGGAGCTGGAGATCCACGGAACAATGGAGCTTTCAGTGGCCTTCATGCTAATCTGTGATTGGCCAAAACACATAAAATGACGCTCCAATGACATCCTCCCTTGGGTCATTACCAATTAACAACCAGAAGAATACAATATTGACTTTGCATTGGTCCGATGATGATTTCCAAATTTCATCTTCAATTCTCTACCACTGTATGTATGCTATGTGAGTGTAACGAACTAGCAGTAAAGCGATAGATGAATACAGTAGCATATTCGTCACAACATCGTCACAACATCCCTATAGTAATAATAATAATAATAATAATAATAGAGCAACACCTGCGCTTTCAAAGAAGATGTTGATATAACATCATTGTATATTGGAATTGATTTGTAAATGATATAATGGCTATTGGAAGAAGGTCTGAATGATTCCTCATACATACATAATAGTGTATAAGGTTTAGGAAGTGTCCCTCAAAATTATTCATAAATATTACCCTGTCAATACCTACATGTATAAATAATAAAAAAAAAATGACATAAAGACCTTTGCAG
>CAKAOH010019529.1:0-28635 GCA_916701665.1 Sebastiscus tertius
AACATTTTTCCAAGGAACATGGAAAACAACAGGTCGCTAACATCATCCCATAGTAAAACCTTCTGGGTTTAGTGGTCCTAAATACTATTATTATATTATTATTATTATTTTTAAATTTAAATTATTTTAAATTTAAATATTACAATTATTTATTTGTATTTGTATTTTTGTATATTATTATTATTATATATATTTTTTATTTTAATGTTTTTATTTATTTAATTAATTTCATTTAGATTTATATAATTTCATTTATCTATTTACCCTTTTTTTATATCGGGTGGGAGGGTTGTTCTATTGGTTGTTTTTGTTTTTTTCTTCTTTCTTTGTCATTCTTAAATTCCTTTGGTGTTGTGTACCTTTTTTTCAGTCTCGATTGCAGTGCCCTTTTTACATTATACACGCATCAATAAAAATGTTGAAAATTATTTTTTAAATATAATATTACTTTTACATAAAGCAGAATTCAGGACAATTATTTTGAAGAAATGGCAAAAGACTGTTGAAACTGACCATTGAACTCTGTCTATCTTATATATTTATTTACTCTATTTCCTTTGCTGTTTTTATGTAGCTTTCTCTGATGCCTTTGAAATTATACTTGTTGTATATATTAAAAATTAAATGAACCAAATTTAAACACCAGAGTAATTTATGCTACAAACTTTAATGTACAACAATATTCACATGCATAAGTTATGTACAACAGCTATTTACAAATACATATATACATTGTATAAATAATCATTTTAATTAGTGCAAACAGTTCAGTGATGTGGCCTTTAACTGCTTCCCAACATATGTTTTCTGTCATGTCTTTCACTTGATTTCATGACAGGGAAGAAAATAAAAAAGAAATAATTTAATTTGTGGCCGCCTTCTTTTGTTTTCATTTTAATTGCATCTTTCTACAAAAATGTATATTTTATGAGCTCACAAATAATTTATGTAGGCTACACTTGTATGTACTGTAAGCCCAAGCCTCATAAAAAAATATGTATCAAGTCAAACCACAAGCATGTATTAATGTTAAAGGGAAGATGAGGTTATATTAAAGTTTGCTAGTTAATTGCTCCAGTTTCACACATTCAGTTTCTTTGTAGAGAGCCAACCACAGCAGGGGTTCCTACCCCCGGTCAGTGCAAGACCACATTTCAATTCAATGTTGCCCTAGGATCAATGCTAATTAAATCATACAAGTCTTCTGAAGTGGGGGGGGTAAAGTAAATTAGAGCAGCCATGGCAAGATCTCAAACAGTTTTGGCTAAAAAATATCAAACTAAAAACATAAATGGGTGTGAAGGGACATTTTTCCAAGTTTCAGTTTCTACTTCTTGCTTCTTGTGGTGTGTGTTTATGTAAGTGTGTGCAAGGTACAGGTCTGACCTGACCTACTGGAAAGATAACTATACATGTATATGCCTTTTCTTACTTCATGTTAAAGCGGTAGGTGTAATCGTTTAAATCTTTTTTTAAGTAAAATTACCCAAAAATTCAGTTGTTCCAACTTCTCAAATGTGATTATTGAATATAATATGCTGTTTATTTAACTCTTCTATGATAGCAAACTGAATATATTTGGGTTTTGGACTGTTGGTTGGACAGAAAAAGCCATTTGAACTTGACAACTTTGGCTGTGGGAAATTATGATGTTGATGTTTCGCTCTTCTCTTATATTTTATAGACCAAACGATTAATGAAGAAGATAATCTTTGGTTGCAGCGCTAACTGAATACATCCTTTTTCACAAACTAGGTCATCAACATCATCGCCATACATTCGCGATATTACAGAAACATTAGCTTTACATATCAAAATATTCTATTTTTAAAATAGAGGTAGATGCAGTACAATTATGAGGCATAAAGTGCGACTCCTCTTAGTGTGTGTGTGTGTGTGTGTGTGTGTGTGTGTGCATATGCTTGTTTGTGTTATAGCAGGGTGATTTCACTTGGTGGCAAAGTGAGTCTCTTTTCTCTGACTGACAACATGTTCTCCATGTGCATGGCGATGACTCGGCACAGCTCCAGGCCCTGGAAAACACACACACAGAAGATCGATTGCGTTAATGCGTTAAAGAAATTATTGGCGTTTAAACGAATATCCGTGAACGCGTTATTATCAAGTTAACTCTGATAGCCTTAGTTGCAACTGCAGCTCTCTTTTATCAACTCTCTCTGTATATTCGTCACACACACACACCTGCTCCAGCTGTAGCTGTGTGATGCGCTGGTTGAGCAGGTCTCCTATCATGATCTCCACATATGGATAACTGGAGCCTGAAGTTGGTCTCTGGGTGCGAGTTGACTGGACCTCCTTCAGAGGGAAACGCACCATGGCCTCCTGATTACACAAACCAGATATATGTATGAATGCACATATATGGAAACAGGAAAGAAACACTTACAAACACAGATATGCACACATATTAAAAGTCAAAACATATAGCCTACAAGATTTAATAGACATAAGCAGACAGCAAACACAATAACCAACAGAGGGAGCCAAATGCTTTGTTTTGAAATCATTTTTTTTGCAGTAGTATGCTTTTAAGGCGATGTTAAATGAGTATTCCTTCAAATTCATACTGTTACACAGACTCAGTTTCCCGCTACCATATTTTGACAGCTGTTCCTGGAATGTGAATCATGCAACATTACACAGACTGGATCGGTGTATGAGTGGATGATTTTTCATGTGTGATTGTGAGCGTGTGTCTCAGACATACATGAGTATCCTTGTTAAGAAAGTGCAGTCCATTCAGATTTACGGCCAGGATGCATGGGGCGTGGATGGAGGCAGAGCTACAGCTCTGGATGTAAAAGAAGGAGGAGCCGAACATGGGGAAGGCACTGACCAGACCTGGGCAAAAACACAGGAATAAAATATAATAAAATATTCTTGCTCAGCTAGATTTTAGAGAAAATACAATTATAATAATATAATAATATAATAAATGGTTATTTGATTACGTGGAATTGAAGAATACTATAGGCGTCTATGGAACACACTGTAAGTCACTTTCAGATATACACACTCACACAGAGCGGTGGTCTTACCAAGGAACTGTGCACGAGCCTGGTTGGGGTTTAAGGGCTGGACCTGCTGCATGTGTTGAGTTGCCATATTCAGCCAGTGCTGTGAACCCTGTTTGCTGTAGAACTGTGGGGGAACGCACTCCTGCACCTCACGGCTAAAAACACACACACACACACACACACACACACACACGCACAAAAAGCTTACCAGTGATACCTCAGAGCAGGGTTACTATAGTAAGCTAAAACTGAAACCAACACGAAAATAAGCAGTGAAAAATATTTTCAGTAAACTAAAACTAAATAAAAACAATATCTTTAAAGGACCAATATGTAATATATTTACTGTAATAAATCATAAAATGACCATGATATGTCACCAGGGATTAAGGAAACATGCTGAATTGAAATACTGGCTTCTCCTACAACAATGCTACAGCCAGAATGTTCTCCTTTTGAAAGTCTGTTTTTGTTTTGGCCGGTGTGATCCCATCCACTGCCCATTTCTACTCCCCGTTGACACATATGAAACAAACTGGCCCACACAATGGAGGTGATGAAAATGCATGTCAATTGAAAAATGGAGCGTGAGATGTGAAATGAAAAAGGGAGTGATAAATCATCAAGTGATTTGATTCATTTAAAGCTCAATTGACTAAAAGAGTTGTGATATGATGCAAACAGAGCCATGTTTCATAATTTTTTCTATCTTACATTCATCATTCACAACACAAAATTGCCATGTATCAATTAAGGAAAGTGGCCTCAAGGGTGGAAGTAACAAAAATAATTGTCAATTGATTTGATCAACTTAATAGACATTTTATTTGAAACAGTGTTGATCTGATAATCAACTGTCAGCCATTCTTCACTCACAACACCCAGCTGACATTCATCGTTCACAGCATGCAATTTTTGTTGTTGTTGCTGTTTAGTTTATCAAATCAATTGACAATTTATCACTGCCAATCGTTTCATGGCAATTATTCACATATATTTTCATCACTTCCATTACTAATTAGTGAGGTTTTCATCACTTCCTTCTTCTTCAATTCATTTTTATTACTTCCACCCTTGAGCACACTTTCCTTAAATGATAAATGGCAATTTTGTATTGAATGATGAAACATGGCTCTGTTTTCATCATATCACGACTGTTTTAGTCAAATCCACTTTAAAGTAATCAAATCACTTGATAATTTATCACTCAATTTTTCATTACACATCCATTTCTATTAGTTCATTTTTGTTACTTCCGCCCCTCAAACTTCCCCATTTTAGACGCTAGCTGTCAGTCCTATATACTGTTCCTTTAACAAAAACAAAAACTAAACTGAAACGACATTGCCTCGTTAAAAAACTAATAAAAAAATAAAAGAAAAATGAAAGCAAATTAATTTCAGTTTTAGTTTTTTAGCCCTCATATGTTACTAACGAAAAAAGGAGACAGCAGGAATTTCCGTGAACTCTCGTGACCTTTGAACCACAGAAATTGATCGCATTTGACATTCCAGCAGATGGCGCCATGCCGCCATTGCTTCTCATCGGACACTAAACTAATGTCAAGATTAAACATTACCCACAGCTCTTCAACCATGTATTTTGTATGTATGGCTACATACTTCTGAGACATTATACCTGGAAACTAAAACTAAATATATAAAAACTAAAACTGGCAAACACACTCTAAAAACTAACTGAAACTAAACTACTAAACTATTATAACCTTGCCTCAGAGGTAGCAGTTATATATTATACATGTGCAAGTGTGTTTGCAAACTTGTGAGGATGCACCTGTGAATGTCATATACTGTATGCATGTGCGGGGTCATGTTTTGTGGGTGTTTGTAAGCATTTGTATATGTATGTCTATGGAGGTTCAGCTGCGTGAAACTGAATGAAAAGACCACGATACTAACACTGCTAGTTAGGGCAAGTATGTGTATGCCTATGTATACTGTATTTACAGGGTGGGCAGGTAGATGGTGTCCTTGGCACGGTGCTGTAGGGCAGCCAGTCTGGCGATCTGCTGCATATGCGGGTCACTGGGCTTACCCTGAGGAACCACACTCAGCAAAGCCTTCAGGTAGTCTGGCAACACCTTGAAGAGAGACACAGAGAGTTACATTTTGTTAGTGTTTACTTTACTGTATGTCACTGCTCATTTTGCGACAGGAAAACAGAAAATATTCTGCGCTAGTTGAAGTGAGTCTGCTGTCACACAAACGCCAAAGCTACAAATGACGCCAGCTGATGGTCAAGCAAACCGCACAGGGACGTGGACAGCAATTCTGCAATGGGGACTACAGAGGTAATAGCTACTGTATCTCCATGTGACAGTGTGAATCGTTGTAAAACCAGCCACACAGGAAAAACATGAGCCCAAATTTCCTAAACCGTTAGAACCATGTGGATTAACTACAGTAGAAACAGGACATCAGCTGTCCTTCATTTCATACAGTAGATCTCTACCTGGTTATAGTGCATGGTGACATAGAGTTCGTTGTCAAGTTTGAGAGCCAGACTCCATATGACTCTCCTGAACCACAGACTGTAGTTGGCGTCCACTGGCTCTGCCTCTGTAGCGATGTCCAGGATGTACTCGCGCTTGTTCAGGGGACGCACGTTCTGACCTAACGGACACACACACTTCATATTTATTATCTGTTTATCTATAGTGTATTAATGTCTATTGAGAGTGTTTCCATTGTACAGTTTCTTCACTATGAAGTGCTTGTTACCTTTGTGCGTGACCAAAAAGATGGCATATTCATCCAAAGCCTCCACCCTGTGTAGTCCCATCTCATAGCAAAGCTCCTCAATGACATCCAATGCAACCTGAAATAAAGAAATCATTTAGCAATGTTGCCGTCATGTTGACCCATGAATGCAGCATCTGTTTTTTTTGTTATGTATAAGAGCTACAGTCGGGTCATAAGGCTACACACTGACATGATGCTTTTCTTCAGGATCGATCGAATATCATTTTTGTGCGTGCGCGCGCCACTCACAGAGCACGTCTTGATTTTCAAATGCCGTTCGATCCCACCTGGCAGCAGGAACAGCTGTCTCTTGGAGCTCCGCCCAGCCTGCACACAAACAACCAATCAGAGGGAAACGTCATACGAGTTAACGCCAGCGTGGAGTGTACAGCTGTTACTGAGAGCAGCTGCTAAACACACAAACATGGCAGATGCCTCAAGTATCAATACTACTATAGTTGAATTAGTGTAACATAGTTAATCAAGTTTACAAATCCTAAAATTCAAAGAATCATGAGTAATTCACATTAAAGACAAAGACAAGTAAGCTGTAATAAAATCTCCTGAATTATGAATACATTTTATTTTTCTATCAAATATGCCAACACCTCATTACAATACAAAATTGTAAAAGTTTTACAGTATAAGTTATTATAATTTAGTGGATATATTGATAAAACAATAAATATGTATTGCAATTTTGGATGCATTCAGAGGAACATATCTATTATATTTAACAAAGTATTCCATCACACAGCAATTATTACATTAAAGGGGAACACCACCTAAATTAATAATTCCAGTATGTTATTTCCATGGCCTAGTAAAGTTCAATTAATATGCGTGAACGTGAGCTACTCTCTCTCAAAGCCAGAAACCAGAGAAGTAAGTCTCAAACTTATGATGTCATAGAGTATAAAGTCTGGAGCTGCTCCATAGACAATGAATGGGAGACTGATTTTGTTTGTTTTCTTTTTTTATACCAAAATGAGCTTTATTCTATTGCAGTGTTGTCAGTTGTGGAACAGAAAATGTTCCCATATACTCAGATCATTCTCCTGGGTGCTCTCAGTGTCATATAGAACATCTCTCCCCATTCATTGTCTGTGGAGCAGCTCCACACTTTATACCCAATGACATCACAAGTTTGAGTTTTAGCGCTCTAGTTTTATGATTTGGGAGATAGTTGTTCTTGTTTATTAATATTCTTTTGACTGTCTTTGACCATAGGAATAATGTATGAAATTTTTAAAGTTACCCCTTTAATTCCTTTCGTCATTTGCCCTGTGGCTTGGTTTGGTGCATATTTTAACACTTTAAACAAGTTTCAATCCACATAAGAAGACTGCATGTCTGAATTAGAGACTTACTAGCATAGCTTTGAGTTCCATGCTGTTGGGATACTGTATGCGTCCGCCATATTGAAAAGTCCTCCTCAGATTCTGCTCACATGCCTTGGCAATACCTGTCAATCAAGAGCAACGGATCAATGTTAACTGATAAGATCAGACTGGTAGTGATGGATTTATGAGTGTGATGTGTGAGGTTGTTGATGGGCTGTGGCCTCTTTTCCTTGGATGGACGGATGGCTGGATTGTCTACCTTGGTACTGCATCCCAGGGCTGTCGCAGGCTTCCTGCAGGAACTTCAAAAGAAATGGCTTCATAACATCAGAGCAGCGATAGAAAGCTGTCAGGATGTACAACAGCCTCCATCCTCTCTGACAACTGTCCCTACACAAAATATACACACAACTGCAAGTTAAAGCCTCTCCGTGGCAATGATAGTCAGCACGTGATGTAAAATGTAAAAAGAGACTTACGGTTTGGAGCTCGTGTTGGTGGTCACTTGCTTCATCACCTGGCAGAAGGCTTCGTCCTTTATCAGGCCATGATCGCCACTCAACTAGATTTATGAGCACATGCATTAATATGACATAATATTATAAGACAATAGACCATTTCACAGTTGTAAACATAAACATTCCAAATGTGTCCCTGTTGCAGCAAATGGTTGCGTCCTAAATTCCACACTAACATGCTATTTAGTACGCTAAAACAGTATGTGAGGTCTTTTTGTATGTCCAAAACCTTAGTATGAAACCAATAGTAGGGGTGTAACAATACATGGATCTGGATCGATATGTAGATTCAATGATCAGCGTCCCAATATCATCGATGCAAAGTGAAAACATCAATACGTACCATCATCTTTAAGATACGCCTTTATTTTGAAATTCCTGTGGCATGTCTGTGTTTCCGTCCCTCCTTCCCAGTAATAAAATTGTCAAATCATATTTTAGTTGCTTTTTGTGAGTTGGCATAAATGTAACTGATGGTATTAAATGGACATATGATATCGTCTCACATCGATCGCAGGCCCCTGAATTGAATCAAATCGTTTCATGGCAGATTTTGTAGGATCGTAGGTCCAAAGAATTGATATAATATCGTATCGTTCTGAAACCATGTGATTTACACCCCTAACCAATAGTACAATTGCATACTTTTTCCGGTGATATATTACAGAATGCAAACGCTGGACAATACAGCGGCATAAATACCCCACAATGCAATGCGGTAGTGACGACAACGTTCGTAACAGATAATGTCAGACAGCTCTATAACATCAATAACACTTACATTTATGTATAAGTTTAAGATTTGACTTTGCTAGGCGTAACATATTTTATAATTAGTTCAGCCTTTATGATTCTCACAAATCATTGTTTGGTCACATGAGGTTGGTACATGGTAACCATGGTTACGCGTCTCCAATTGGCAAGGCTCTCAGGAAGTGACGATGTAAATTATTGCTCAGTGCGTCTGAAAAGATACATACTACTGTTTATTCACACAAAAGTATGTTGAGCGATAGTACACATATTGGGTACGTCGTGCATAGTATGCGATTTCGGACGCAGCCAATGACAGGAAGTAAACATAGACCCCAGCTGTTGCCTAGCAATGCAATTCTGTTGAAACGGTCTATAATGTTGACGTTTTCCTTCTATTTGACCTAAATACATCATGTGTAAGTCAGCCTCTCTCTTTATCATCTTAGTATTTTATAAGCCAATCAAATATGCAAGAGAATGTGTTTATGTGTTTGTCTGTGTACCTTCAGTATGGTGGTGACCAGGTCCTGTTCAGTCTGACCTTTCAGTGGGAAGTCTCCCATGAACTTCATTATGGCTGGACGACAAAAAAACATCAGTCAATATGGAAACAAATAATCTCATAAAACAGAAGAAAGAGGAAGTCTCTATTTCCTTTCTACTTTTCTTCTTCTTTGTATGTACAGTAATGTATGACTGTGTCTTTGGCTGCGTATTGTTTTAAGTTGACTGCAGCTGTGTGTAGCACTATTACCCAAGAAAAATTTCTCCTTGGGGACAATAATATATATTTTATCTAATTTTCCCCTCCATCCCTCCCTCTTTCAAAGACCCAATCGGATCTGAAAACCTGTGTTTTTCTCTACGACAGCAAACTATAAATTCTCTACCTTCCTCTTCTACCTCCTATGTACAGTATATCCGTATATATCCATCCCTCCTTTCCTTACTCTCCTCTCACCTATGAAGATGTCAGCAGCCACTCTATTCATCCCGCTGTCGGAGAAGTCGATCAGAGACTCCTGGATCGGAGACTGGAGAGAAAAAAACACATAACAATCTAACATATGCAAGAATACAAAGACATTATTTAAATGATTATGCTTTGAAGTAAAGTCAGCTGCTTTACCTTGGAGAATTTGACCATGTCAACAGGGTCCCTGCCCTCCTTCCCCTTTTTGGCTTTCTGATCACTGTGGGCAAAATACAAGCAGTTATGAACAATGTGTTTATGTATTTAATTTGTCGCAGGGAGAACCAATTTGAGCTGTAGACTTTTGAACTGAGGACATTTTGACACATTATCTTGGCAGCATGTTGTGTGTCTGACCTTCTGTTCCTCTGCGCCTCTCTGAAGTACTTCTTGGCAAACTCGACCATGTAGTACTGGCCACTGTGCAGAGGCAGATCGTCCAGTTCGACGCTCAGAGCGTCCCCATACATCTCATTTACTACCTGATACACACGCACACACACACAGATACACACACACAGCAATAAAAAGCTAAGCAGCAGTGCCACTTAAAGGAACACCAAATATATAATTATCTACAGAATATTTCTATTTCTGCTAAACCACAATATTTCAACATATACTGTATAAACAGCAGCGTTTACCATAATATAGGGGTATTATTCATGTTGAAATATTAAAGTTACTCTGCGTAAGCTGAAAATAAACATCATGCTACTTTGTTGGGCAGAAAAATGCAGCTGTACTATGAGTAAACAACTTCCTGGTGTGCACCTCTGTGGAGAGGTCAAGCTCGTGGGCAGCTACTGCCGATCCCATCGCCACGGCGATAGCAGCAGATGCAGCGACTCGTCCCTGTCTGTCCCGAGGCTCCACGCGCTCAGCGGGGAGAACCAGGAAGTCCGGAGCAGCCACGGGGCGCACATACTCGCTGGGAAACACTCCTGATTTCCCGTACACAGCCCCAAACCGCCAGCCTGTACACACACACACACACACACACACACACACACACACGTGTCTGTCAGAAGGTATACGGAGAGGTTCATATGCCAAAACCCAAGGTAGTGTCTTCAAATGTCCAACCAACAGCATAAAACCTCATTCACTTTATGCTAATCAGCTTTTAAGGCATAGAAAGGTAGCAAATCCTCGTTAAGGGAAGACACCCCAGGTGAATAGGGTAAACATTTTAACTATAGATATCACTATGAAACTTCACCAGTCGATTACTTACAGTAAGACAATCGTTTTTTAGTATTACAAGTTTTCTGAAATGTAATGTTTAAATATGCAAATGAGGCATTATCTTATCAAATATGTGCTAATTTGAATAAATGTCCAGAACAGAACAATCTGAACATTGGATTAAGCAAGGTTCAAAATGATTGTTTCATTTTGTTGACATATTAGGGTCAAAGGTTTTTACAGGGGGAATTTTGGATATCTCACCGTACCACTCCACTGTCAACAGCCATAAAAAAAAAAAAATGTCACCATGTTTTTAGGAATAAAATGTTCTCTAAATCAGGCTATGAATGATAAATGAACAAACCCCTTTGTAAAAACCTTTAGAATATCGATAGTTTGGTATATAAGTGCTACTGAAGTGGAGATTTCTGGCTCGGAGTCTGAGAAAAAAATTTAAATTACACACATTTTGCAAGACAGGTGAAGAGGGTAAAACATTTTCACTAATAGATATCACCATGAAACTTCCCCAGTTGATTACTTATATTAAGACAATTATTTTTTGTATTACAAGTTTTCTGATATTTTATGTTTAAATATCCAAATGAGGCATCATCTAATGGTAACTTTTGGTTAATATAGGAGAAATCTACAGAGGTAAATAGACGAAGTAGTAAAATAAACAACTAAATGTGTATTTTGGATGTTTTCTTTCCACTAGTCTGAAAAATAGCAAAATAGCCCAAAATCTCAAAAATGACCAGCACATGAAAAACAATGTCTTTGCCTGGGGTGTCTCCCTTTAGATCAATGAAACAAAAAAAGTCAGGAACATGGAAGTTAAGGCTCTATTAAAAATAATCAAACCCAAACCAACCAGCAAAAAGAAGACAGCAAAGCAAAAACACAACAGATCCCAGCAGGCTGCCAAACCCACCAAAGTCAGGAGTGTCTCTCTTTAGCTCCTCCAGAAGCATGACCTTCTTCCTCACTATGCAGCCGTAATGTTTGCCTGAACACACACATACAAGCGCACATAGACAAACACACACACACACACAGCATGACAGACATGAAGCACAGAGAAAGCAGAGACATACTGTACATGGCCCACAGAAGCAGAAAGCGGAACGTATCAATGTGCCAGTCCTCGGTGCGTGAGTGTTTTGCGTCTCACCGGCCTCCAGCCCGTCCATCTGCTGCACTCTGATAATGTCTCCTTTGTGGAAGCTGAGCAGAGACCTGTCCTCAGTGATGTAGTTCCTCACCGCCACCACGTACTCTGAGTCCTGACATGAGACGTGACATGTTGACATAGACCTGCTGCAATATTATCACATTCCTCTGTATCTGCATGATATACAATTCATATTCAGACACACACACTCACACACAGATGCCCTCTGACCTTCTTAAGCTCTGTGAGGAAGTAGTCGATCATGTGTTTGACCTGCGGGGCCTTGGCCGAGAACAGGATCAGCTTCTCGTTGGTCAGGTTGAACTCCAGCATGTTCTTAGATGGAATCGAGACAAACAGGATGTCCGAGTAGCTGCGCAGGAAGTGATATGCAAAAACCAGGAAGTCAACATAAAGTTACAGAGAAAGAAAGAAGGGTCTCGGGGTCAAATCACCGAGCACTAGACACAGACAGTTTAAAATGGTCACTTGACTGACTGGTGTTTTATTTGAATTAAGGAGAGCAAAATCACATTTAGACAACTTTCAATAGCCAGTTTCACCTCTTCTCATGTCTTTTTTTGAAAGTGGGTTTTCCAATACAAAGACATGAAGGCTTGAAAAGGTGGAAATATTGTCTGATATCGTACACACACTGTGGTCATGTGTTTGCACCAGTGGGCTACTCCTTGGTCTGAAAAGTGAAGCCAATGCTGAAGTGCCTTAAACTGTCATTCTTTCTAACAGCCAGCAGGGGGCGACTCCTCTGGTTGCAAAAAGAAGTCAGATTGTATAGAAGTCTATGAGAAAATCAGCCTACTTCTCACTTGATTTATTCCCTCAGTAAACATTGTAAACTTGAGTTTATGGTCTCAATCGCTAGTTTCAAGTCTTCTTTAATACAGCATGATGTTCATTTAGTAAATGATGGTCCCATTTAGAGTCAAATAGACCATAAAACAGGATATGCTTTAGGGTGTGGCTACATTGTGATTGACAGGTCACTACCATGGTTTTTCATCTTACAACTTTAGCCCTTTCACAGTGTGTTTTCAGTTCATGAAAGTTAATTATAACCTTTTTGGTCGCCTAAAAATGTCTTATTCAGCGTTCGTTGTACTTAGCTCCACCCTCTTGTGTCACTTCTGGTTGCAAAAAACAATGCGGCGACGGCGAAAATGACGAACTCGAGGCTTTCAAACGGCAGTCCACAAAGCAAAGGGTGACAGTCTATGGTTTGTACAGTCTATGAGGCTCACCTGTAAGGCCTCAGCACTCTGAAGTAGTCTGAAGCAGCAGAGCTACTCCTCACCATCTTCAGCAGCTTGATGCCTTTATGAGACACAGACAGCACCTGCACTCCTGTCCCCACACTGCCCTGGAACACACACACCACGCACACACACACATACAAACACATACAAAAAAATGGTCAAGTAAGAACAAGTGAAGGTTGAGGGCTGCTTTTGGTTTACCATATTCAGAGTAGGAATTTCTGCACTTTTCAGTTTGACTAACATATGCCAAGAAAGAGAAAAGAACTCACAGAGGCAGGGAAGAGACGGGAGAAGTATATCTCCCACAAGTCTCTGGCCATGGCGACGACTTTCTTCTTCACGTTCTCATCATGCGTTCCTGACGTCTGATCCACCTTGTTCTCAGCTGTCAAAGACACAAAGAAGGATTTTAAGTTATCAAATCTAGAGTGTGAAGTGTTGTCAAGTCTTTCACATACTGTAAATGTAGAAAAGTATACTGTCCTTGGTCTATGAGCCATTATACTACAGAGTAAAGTCATTTAGGGATATGTGATTTATTTCATACCAAATAAATGCTTCATCTTCTGTCTCTCCTCCTGGGTGATACGGATGCAGGCCTCAGAGAAGGTGTCATGTACAACCTGCAGGACACATTCAGGAATAAGAATCTCCTAAAGTGGAAATCATTTTGGGATAATTTATTCCGGCTGTGAATAAGTATTAGTATTAAAGGAACAGTGTGTAACAATTAAGGGGATGTATTGTCAGAAATGGAATATAATAATACAATAAATAATAGGAAGAAAGAGAAATAAGAAATAATAAAAAAGCCAAAATTATGAAGTACCTAAAAGTGTATTATTTATTTATGTATCTTTTACAATAAAATAATGCTAGAATCTATGGCTAATGATTACCATCTTAATTATTGTCATAATCACCATTAACTAGACTCTGCCATAATGCAAAACTAAACCGGAATGAACAAATGACATTGATACAAAATAAATGGAGAAACAAAGTAATGAATACATAAATCAACCTGTCTGAAGATCAGGTCCAGAACCAGCGGACTGTTGAATGTCTCTTTAGGATAGAAAACCTGTAAACAGACGAAGATCAACAAAGGAAAAATTTCCTTTGGTATCAAATCATAAACGTGATGAAATTAAAGCATTGTAATGTTGTTAAATGTTCAGCACAAGTAGACATATGAAGAGTATACATTAGTGCTCATTTTGTCAGCTATTTTTTTTGTTTAGTCTTAGTCTTGCGTCAAATGTCCTTGTTAGTTTGTATCATATTTAGCCTCATCCTGTTTTTTTAGATGAGTTTTAGTTGACGAAACACATTTGGACGGAACTAACACTGCTGAACATGTTTTTACAGTGTGTCTCAGCGTGCCATTTGTTGTAAGGTTAAATTTCAGGGCAGTATGGATTATTAATGTCCTTTTATATTTTTGTGTTTGTGTGTGCTCATGAAACACACCTCTTTCCTCATGTAGAGTTTCCAGGGGACGTTGGAGTATGTGTAATATTCATCACTGGTCCTGCTGTGAAGTTGAGTCTGAATGATCTCCTCCTCTACTGGCAACTCTCTAGAGACTGGAAACACACACACAAGGGTTTTTGACCAGGTACTTCTTATACACTTCATTCACATGCATTTTTCAGACTGCTGTTTATTACTGGGGATTGAT
The DNA here is from genome assembly GCA_916701665.1 of Sebastiscus tertius. Lineage (NCBI taxonomy): Eukaryota > Metazoa > Chordata > Actinopteri > Perciformes > Sebastidae > Sebastiscus > Sebastiscus tertius. Next base: position 14,720 of record CAKAOH010019529.1, read on the forward strand.
GTCACATTAGTGTGTGAAGAGTTCACCTGGAGGAGGGGCGGGGCTTATGGTGGAGCTAGTTGGCCCCGCAGGGCGAGACTTGGTCGTCTTGGAAACCTTAAGTCCTCCCTCTTCTTTACGTAGGGAGGATTGAGGCTTCCTTTGAGTCTGAGACATAAACAAGGTCAGATTATATTATTTTAGTGTGTGTGTGTGTGTGTGTGTGTGTGTGTGTGTGTGTGGTTCTGTAGGTGCAGAGTTGGGGTACCGGTTGTGGTGGGTTTGCCATCTGATCTTTAAGGATCTCCATAGCTTCATCATGCGGGTCTGGCTTCTTCGCAAACATCTTTCCATCACCTTTCCTACACACACACACACACACACACACACACACACACACACACATAAGTAGACAGACAACCCACTGTTATCAGTATTAATATTTAGGTTAGGAAATCATGAGCGTGTTACCTTTGTGTGGCAGGTCCAGTAGAAGTTGTTGTGTCAGCAGGTTGGTGCTGTTTGATGATGTCTTTGATGTCGTGGCTGGGATCGATGCGCTCCGTGTTACTGGCACTGGATCGGACCACGTCCTCAGGAGGGGGGTCACGTGTTGGACCTGGAATGTCACTGTCTATTAGATCAAGTGCAGATGTTTAACAATTCAATTCAACAGCTGTTGCTGTTCAATTTTGGAACTGGTTCCATTACTGAAACACAGAACTATGTCAAAACAAGTAGACATCTATCAGTACTAGCATTTCAATAAAAACATTACTTTTCAGACTCAAACTGGGAATGTTGTGGTTCATGGTTGGCGTCTTAACCCCTAAGCCACAGGGGGCACTTTCTGCACTCAATTTTCAAATTTTCAATTTGATGCAGTGGGCTTTCCAACCTCAAATCACAAAGTCACAATGCGTCAATATTGTTCTTTCCACTCCTGTTTCAGTGCTTGAGTAACTTTTCTTAGATTCAAAGAACCCAGCTCACTGTAATCATGGCATTCACTGCAAATCTGCCAACGTTAATTTGACCCTTAGAGTGTAAAACATACTCATTTTTCGCTGAACAGCAGCAGGCTTGTACGGCGACTCTTCACTCTCTTTGGTCTGCAAAAAAAACAGGAAGTGATGGAGCCGAGTGTGTTTTTATTCCAAGACATTTATATATTTCTGATTTGCATATGTACATGCTGACAGGTGCTCATGCATCGCCACAGCACAGTGTATGTGTGAGTTTACTCACAGGGCTGGTTGTGTGAGAGTGTTGTGGCATGTGTGTGTAATGCTGTGTGGGCGGTGACTGGGGCGCCGGGGCAACGGGGGGGAAGGAGGACAACATCTGCTGCTGGATCGCAATGGCCTGCATGGTCATCTGCTGGGCCTACAACACACAACAATATACCTTTATTGTAACGTACTGTATATTCTTCCTTTTAATATTCATTAACATGATGGCTATATGGTTTTACTTTATGTGGGTGGTCCAAGTGGTGTGTTGCTAGCTAACGTATTAGCAAGTATTAACGTTGAATGAAACCCAACTTATAGTGAGTTTAAACTTGGGTTGTCAAAGTTAACGCGATAATAACTAGTTAACGTAAATTTATTTGAATGCCACTAATTTTTTAACGCAATAATGCAATTGATCTCCCAGAAATTTTAACGGGCTCAGTTATAAAGCTAGTCTGAATATGAAACTAGAAAACCTAAGGAATCCATTGGTATCAACCATGTCATACTAGCTTATCGCAAAGGAGGTTAAATAACGCTCCAAACCTGCGCTAAATTTTGGCGAGGAAAAACTGTCATGGCCATTTTCAAAGGGGTCCCTTGACCTCTGACCTCAAGATATGTGAATGAAAATGAGTTGTATGGGTACCCACGAGTCTCCCCTTTACAGACATGCCCACTTTATGATAATCACATGCAGTTTTGGGCAAGTCATAGTGAAGTCAGCACACTGACACACTGACAGCTGTTGTTGCCTGTTGGGCTGCAGTTTGTCATGTTATGATTTGAGCATATTTCTTATGTTAAATGCAGTACCTGTGAGGGTTTCTGGATAATATCTGTCATTGTTTCGTGTTGTCAATTGATTTCCAATAATAAATATATACATATATTTGCCCACTCCCATGTTGATAACAGTATTAAATAGTTGACAAATCTCCCTTTAAGGTACATTTTGAACAGATAAAAAATGTGTGATTAATTGCGATTAATCATGGACAATCGTGCGATTAGTCACGATGAAATATTTTAATCGATTGACAGCCCTAGTTTTAACATTTGACAGGGAAAATAAAGTGTTACCATATATTTTCATGTAATCCAGACAAATACACCAACAGTAATATCCGAGTTGTCCAGAAGAACATATGTGACCAACCAGAATGATAGCTTGCTGGTTGATGATGGCCTGTTGCTGTTGCGTCAGTACTGCCTGCTCCGATCCTAGAGAAGTATAACATATCAAACATAGACAACATGTAGTCAAGATGATATCGTTGTAGAAACAGTAGAAGCACACACAGTTCACTGCAAAAGACTCTCCGCTTAAAAAAAAAACACACACAGAGGAACTTTACAACCTCATAATAAAATGCAAGATATAAAAAAGTTATGGCTTTTATCTAATACATATTGATTTGTAACTCCACCATGCCCACACGCTTCAGGCCAAACATGCTGGAACGCACACCCGGTTATTGTACCTGGCACACCTGTCATCACAGGCAAGCCTGGAACCACAGTCGTGGCAGGGAGCGAGGGCACCCCCGGCAGACTGGGGACGCCACTGACATGGGATGCTGTATTATCTCTATCAGCAGCAGCAGCAGGGGCACGAGTGGGTGACGGGGTGGGTGCTACACGTGTGGCAGGAGTGACGGTGGAAGAAGTCTGTTGGTTGTAGGGGTGTTGGGGGAGGTTGTATTGGTGGAATTGTTGTTGTTGTTGTGGCCGTTGTGGAGGTTGCTGCTGCTGCTGTTGTTGGTGTTGTTCGTGGTGATGGTGGTGGGAGGGGATTGGCATGGCAGGGATGGGTGGCATCATTCCTCCTGCTACTGGAAGCACTGGCACAGCTTGAGGAGCGACAGGTCAGGGAACAGGGGAAGAGTTAGGAACAGTGCTGTGTCCAGGACTTTAAAATGGACTTTCATCCCCGGGCAGACAGGACCGGACAAGCTAATCAACAATTTACTGATTTATCCGGTAAATATTAGCTGCTGAGCTTCAGTATGTTACATGGAAACAATGGTTTCCATGTGTTTGCTACATAATGGCCTCATGCAGGAAGCGATATGAGAACAAATTTCCTCTCATTTTGTTAGTACCCATTGAAAAAATGTAGTGACCACAAAGCTCAAGGCCCACCTCTTTTCTTTGACTTTTGAATGTACTTGAATTGTGAATACTAATTGTTCTTTTATAATGCTTATAACAGTCTTTTACTCATGGATTTTATCTTGGTCTCTGTCTGTGGATGTGTGTGATTTTGCTGTCTGCTCTGTTGACCTGTTTTTATTCTGCCTATGTCTGTAAAGCGCTATGGTCAGCTCATGTTGTTTTAAATGCGCTACAGAAATAAATTTGACTTGCCTTGACACACGAGCCACGTGATTAATAAATGACTACACAATGCATAGCGAAAAATACATAAATGCAAGCCCGTAATCTGTAACCTCACCGCTAGATACCGGCAGATCCTACACACTGTTCCTTTAATGATATTAAATTGCATATTTGAAAGTTTAGATCCAATACAACCTGTGTCATGTAGGTGTTCAAAGTATTGGTGAACTGTCCATCAGACTGTATATACAGTAGTGTGCTTTGCTATTTTGAAATAAACTAAAAGGCAGTAATTTCCTTCATCCTCTTTTCTTCCTGTAACTGTCACCACTGCTGTTGCTCTCTCCTTGTCCAACGGGGAGAGACGCCTTAGATTAGTAATTAGTTCAACATATTCAATTCGAGTTCAACATACTCTCTGTGGTACAGTATGATGAGCAACATAAAACTGGACATTCAGAAGCATGAAAATATTCACTACATACAATTTGTGAGTGATTTTCTACTGTATGACATTCTGTACAGCCACAATGAGAAGCATTCACACAAAACAGCCTAAAGCAAGAATGGCAGTGACTAAATGGATGGAGAAACCAAATGATAGCGTGAGTGTGTTTGATAAAGAACACTATGTGCAGCGAGAAGAGAGAGAATGAGAGTGACAGAGGCCTATAGAGAGTAAAGCAGTCATCTGTGGTTACAGTGAATGGCTGTTTATGCATTATCCATGAGGTCAGACTGCTCATTACAGCCTCTAAACGACAGGTTAAGGTTGGTGAACTGTACACCTGAACCTTTACACCTCAGTCCTGTTCAGAGTCACTGAGCTCTCCGCCTTTAAACAATATAAAATTAATTACAATGATAAATATAATGTTTTTAACTGTAACATTTGAATGTTGTCTGCCTGTTGGTTATTTATTAATGTAATTTGGCTAGGAAATGAAGTAATGAATAACCCACATCATTTGAAACTTGGCAGTGTTTCCACCATTCAAGGGACTATTTATCTATCTAACTATTTATCAACCTGAGACTAATGCCGAGGAATTAGAACGAACTTAGAACAAGCTGAATTATGGATGTCAGTGCAGAGAGAAAAAGAGGAAAAAAGACCAAAAGAATTAAAGCCAATATAAGAGAAAGAAAACAGTTGAGTCTGTAACAACATGCAGGTGAACACGGAGGAAAGACACAGAACAAAATAACAAATCTAAAGAAAAACTAATAGACAATCTGCACTGACAGACATAACTAAAGGAAACACACACACACACTAACTTCAGTGTTTTACCTCCGGGATGTATTCCTGGTGGATAAGGCCGGCTGGGGGGCGATTGACTCTCGCCCTCTCCTCTTCCTCCTCCTGGGATGCCTATACCTCCTCCTCCCTTCATCCTTGCTGATAAACTTCCAGTCTTTTCCATGTCCTGGCAGCCAGAGAGAAGCAGGCAACAGAGATTCAGCAGATGGAAAAGGACGGTTGGAGATGATGAGAAAGTGGAGAGACATAAAGAGTTAGAGTAAATGTGTGTGTGTGTGTGTGTGTGTTAGAAAAAGTAGAGACTAAGGGAACAAGAGGGAGGGAGTGTGTTGTATTGGTTGATTCTGTGAGAGGGTCAGTAGAGCTGTAGGAACTGAATACTCTGCAGGAAGTACCGTACACACTGGAGGAGAAGCTCCAGCACACACTAAAGTGACGGAAACTCATAAAAAAGTAGTCTCCAACAAGAGTTTCTCACTCTCTCGACACAACAAAAACAAATCGCTATCTTCCCAGGAAAAACACTTTACAGCTCAGAAAGTGAAGTGCTTTGTATTTCACATCTGCAGATAGGTAGCATGAGCAGGGACAAGTTAAAAAATAAAGTCTCATGTGCATAGGTTCAAACTTCATCGCCAGAAGATCCAAGCAAAGTGGTCTAATGTTACCACCCACACTGTTTGATTTACAGCTGATAATTAAAACCAAAAAAAATCATAACAACAAGGGTCTCAAGGACACTATTTTTATGCCTATATTACAAAAATACAAATTATAGATATTATGTTGACAGTGTCTTTGAGAACCCTGGTTAACAACTCAAACATACCTGCACTTTCTTGCGGTTTCCTCCAATTGTTTTGTTTTACCAAATACATAAAGCTGTTAACAGAATAGTAATCCTCCCCAGAGCTGTGTGCACGAGTGCTGCCGGCTGTTGCGGTCAAATACGGTAGGTCACTCAGTAACCTAATCGCCCCTCCTGTCTGCTCCATTCATACACAAACAGAAGCAGTGGATCACATGTTCCATCCGTCCATCAACGCTCCCCTCCATTCACACTCAGATGCCAGATCAGGTGGAGGGAGCATGACGTGACAGTTTTATGCATTTCGGAGCTGCAGCTACCGAGAGTTTCCTTCATGTAGTAATCTGTTTGTTTTCTTTCTCCCCATTTATGAATGGATCGATTAGCCTAGTGTGAAAAAGATACATGAAATGTTGCCAGAGTGATGTCTTCAAATTGCTTTGTCTGACCAACACATAATGGAAACTTGCTGTGTGTCTTCAACATTTGTTAAAAGCTGCTCTGGTTGTTTCTTCTGTTAATAATGAAAACAATGTAAACCATAACGGAGATAAGTAAATTCAGTCTCTGCACCGGCAATGTTTTACAGTGCATTTGACGATTAGAGACTAATTTGACAGTTGTAGTAATCAGTTCCACGCTAATTTATTTCCAAAGCAGGAGGGAAAGTATGGTTAGGATGTGATGTTTTTTGTCAGTACTCACGATGCTGCTGTCTGACAGCACGGGGTCAAACAGACTGTCCAGGTAGCGGTCCATTCCTCTCTGAGTCTGACCTTCACTGAGTGCATCCGACTCTACTTGACACAGACAGAGAGCAGAGCAGCTTTAAAAATGGCTGTCACACTTTACGTTCAGTGCTTTAAATAACCAGAAACCAGAACTATCTAACTGAAATAAGCTGCCATTGTATTACCGGTTTTTACAACAGGACTCACATCTGCCTTTGTCCACAGATATAATAGATGTATACACTTGCTACTGCTGTGTATATCCTTATTAATATATGCATGTAGTAAAGTTTGTGTGTGTGTGTGTACCATGGCTGTAGTAACCGTCAGAGTCAGGCAGACTGTGGGCTGGTCTGCTGTTACGGAGAGGAAAGGCAGGAGGAAGCTCCTCATCTGACTCAAAGCCACTGCCAAACAAAGCACTGAGAGGAGAGGAGAGGGGAGAGAAGAGGAGAGGAGAAGAGAGGAGAGGAGAGGAGAGGAGAGGGGAGGAGAGGGGAGGAGAGGAGAGTTGTTGTTGTAAATACAGTATGTACATTTCAAATATTTGTACACGCAAGTATTTGTGTGTGTTTTGTGTACTGACAGGCTGGCATTTGCTCTGACTTTGGCCGGGTCGTCTGTGCTGATGATGAAGTAACTTTTCTGCTTTGGGAAGTCAGGCGGAAGCTCCAGGTCTGCAATCAGGTCCATCACATAGTCATGACCCGCTAACTCCACCCACTGGCCGTGCTCCTTCATCAGAACCGAACTCCCCCTCCACCAGTCGGACACTCCCCTGCAAGATCATCATACCCTTCAAATACCTCGCACTCAAAGCATTATGTATGTACTGTATAATATAACTGTATTTGCAGTAAAAAATAATATAATGAAGCTAGGAGTTTCATTAAAATGTGAGTTACAAATACAAATAAGACATATAAGTTTGAGTAGGAAGACTAAAGAAATACAGAATGGCTCAAGAAATTATTCATATTGAATGCAAAAATAGGGCGTAGCACTACACACAAGTATCGGAGCTGAACCATGAGCTGACAATAAATAAATCAGTGTGACTTATACTTCAATATGAGGTATCAGCACCTGTGGCGCAGTATGTCCCCTGCTAAATCCTCTCCACTGGTCCAGGAATGGACCGGACACAAGAATGATCCTCCTATGAAGAAAAATAAAAAAGAATACATAAACGTTATTTTCATAGTCACATACATACAGGTACATACTCTACATGAAATTTGATATCTGCATTTAACCCATCCTAAGCATTTGGAGCAGTGGGCTGCTGTAAAGCGCCCGGGAAGCAACTTGAGGTTCAGTGTCTCGCTCAAGGACACTTGCAGACAGGAGGAGCCGGGGATCGAGCCACCAACATTGTGATTAAAAACAATCCCCTGGGCCACAGCTGCTCCAGGATATTGTATTTTTAATGGTTTCTTTCCACTGCGGTTTTCAAATCACACCAATTGAAATCACACCAAAGCAAAATGCAATAAATTGCGCAATTCAAAGACCGAGAGCCCTGTAGTTCCATCACCTGATCCTGACTGCCAATGAATAATCAATGATCAAGGGCTGTTACTGATCCCACTCAATAAAAATGATGCCAGCGCTCTCTGCCACACTCTTGCTTTTCTTTGAGGCGTGTGCTCATTGACCCTGTAGGTGAGAAAGGCCACTTACATGATATTTAATAAGTCTTTTGTTCTACTGTGCTCATTTGAAAATAAATTGAGAGATTTGTTGTACAGCAGAGGGGAAAATTAAAAGTAGTAAATTTTTTGTGAATATTTTGCTGCCCTTGATCTGCTTACAATGTTCTGTAAAAAAGGCAAGATGCATCTCACCATCAGAACAGTGCAGGTGCAACACCATGTTGGCCTTCTTCCTATTGGCCGTCCACTCCAGCAGGGACAGCGGATAGGTCCGTGCAGTCTCGGGGGTGGAGCCTGAGGTTAGCTGTGTCTTTTGATTGGCTTGGATGAGTCTGTGCTGCAGCAGCGCCTGGCAACCAGCAGGGGCGCGGTCAGATACAAACCTGGAGAGGAAAGGACACCTGAGATTAGGCTTTTTATTGAAAGAAAAACTGCCCCTCTAACCACAGTTAGTTAATTTGTTTTATGTTACACTTAAATTACTGTAAGACAAGGACTGTAATGTATTTTGATCAATTTCATTCATTTTCTGATTTTTTTTCCCGTAGTGGAGGCATAAAGGTAAAGATAAAAAAAGTAAAAAATGACAAAGTTGAGGAGGATTCCTTAAGTTTAATTTTGTGCTACCTGCCACTTATATGGCGTTTTAAACTGGATTTTCACTCTCAAATTAAAATTATTTCAGAAAATAATGTAGTTATTATCTCTGGCAGGCGTAAGCCTCTGGAGAGATCATGCGTTCCGTTGTGTGTGTATCTGTCTGTCTGTCCACGGATAATCTCACATGTTACTGGTCCCCTCAGCCTAATATTTTTTGGTGCTCATTTATGACTGTATGCCCCAAGAACTCTCATGGTTGCGATGATTCACAATTTAAAAAAAAAACTATTTTATTGATTGTTTTAAACCGTCTGATTGACCGCTGATACCTCACTCCTCTTAACCGGCCGGTAGGGACCGCGAGTGATCAACAGCTGCTTCTGTAGCAAAACCGGCAATCGGCTAGGCTAAAACCAAGCCTTACCTAATCTGTTGCAGGGCACATTTTGGTCTTTGTCGTGGCTCAAAAACTGACATCCACAGAAAAGTTTGGTCTCATTTTGAACCGGAGCATCTTCAGATTAATTCCATACCGTACGGTTGGTACGAATGGATTCCTTCAATTTTCTAATTTCATATGCTGCCAGTATCTTCACTCTAGCTTTAAAACCTGCTACAACCTATTAAAGATCGATTGCGTTAATGTGTTATTATCACGTTAACTTTGACAGCCCTAATTACTACTAAACCCCCATTTTCATGTGAATGCATGTGAAGGTATATTTTCATCAGTTTGATTTCTGTACACGAGTGAGAAATGATGCCTTACTTCAGTAGATATTTGTCCATCTTGGTTGACGGGGCGAAGCTGCAGACACACGCCAGTAGCAGCAACCAGCCTCTCTCAGCGTTGTCAGTGTTTACGTTCCTCCACACCTGGTTGACGACCTGAGCCAGGATCTCGTCCTGCAGCCCTGGAGATGACAGGCCCCTTTGGATGATGTAATTCCCAAACATGTTTTCCTGCGCCCCGTTCAGGTGAGGGTCCCCCATGAATCGTAATACCTGAAAGCAAAATAAAGGCAAAAAACATTTCAACTAACTCTGGATATCTGGATATCTTACTGGCTTGTAGCATGTTGTGTATTGTTGTACCGTGTAACCATACTTTAAATTTGTCTGGATGTTTGCCTTGCTGTCAATTTAGGATAAGCAATGACAGAGAGAAATGCTATGAAAACAAATTTTAATAAATTGTCCTGGCCACTAAGACCTGTATTTTATTGTATTGTAGTATCATTCGACTGTGTATAGCTTAACTAACTCTTTTGGTACATTTAAAAAGTTGTTTCATAGAACAACAATGACACAGAAGCAGGGACTAGATGACAAATCTGGGCAGCAAGCCACTAGAGACTGTCCCTGGAGTGTAACAGGGGTAATAGCAGTGGCAGTGTGTGACTGCATCATTGTAAAGGACAGTAGTGCAGTGCTGAAAGAAATCCAGATCCATGGCTTCTTTTTTTTTTTCAGAAGTCAGCCTACCATGATGAAGAGCTCCAGAGCTTCTCCTTTCAGGTCCTCCTCTACACGGGTCAGAGGTGACTCCAGAGGTGCCATCAACATCCCAAACTTTGGTTCCTACAGCAACAAAAGATTTACAACGTTTTTAGGAAACACAATAACCTCACATTTTCAAAACAATGATGATGACGAGGGCAGGGCTGAGGAATAACCACATACAGTTAAGAGGGCAGTCGATCTGTAGGATCGAAGCTGACTGTAATACTGTAAGTATAATGTTATACTTCTCACCCTAAAGTAGATCTGCACATAGCGGTAGAACGGGTAATTGTTGATGTCCAGAGGCAGAGTGAGTTGAGCCTCTTCCTGGATATGAGGAGCTTGAAGCAGAGCCAGACAGTCTGAGTGTAACTCCCTCCTGACTAGAAAGAGAGAGACGAGGGCAAACGACAAGTCAACCACCGTACATATACGATGGCGGCATGGAGTCCTTCAAAGTTTGCCAAGTAATTGTTCCCTTGTGGTTTGTCCCTCTCTGTCAGGACTATTCAAGTCAATCCTGGAGCTGACACTGTCAATGCTGATGAGATGAGACACATCCAGACAGCTGAACTCAGCTATTTGGTTCATGAATAATATGTGTGTGCACATTAATGTGAACTTCACAAAAAGGAAGACGGACATTAACAGACCTCCTGCTGCCTGCAGCAACGCGCCAAGCTCTGCAGGGATCACCAAGTGTGTGACGTTCACCACCTCCCTCTTGGTCAGCTCCTGAAAGAAATAATGTTTTAACTGTTTAATGACCGATTGCTAAAATCTTCCTGTCTTGTGGGAGAAAAACATGCTACTTTTACAGATATGTTTCTCATTTAAGGGTGCAGTGTGTAGGATTTGGCGATATCTAGCGGTGAGGTTGCAGATTGCAACCAACTAAAACTTCGCCAAGCGTGTAGGAGAACAACTCTGGCCAATGCAAAAATGTAAATGGCCCTATCTAGAGCCAGTGTTATATAGTGTCCAAACTTCCATCTTACCATCTCTCTCCTCCTCCTCTCCTCTTCAGCTTTCCTCTGGGCTTGAAACTTCATCTGCAAACAGATCACAGAAATCACACATAGAGCAAGAGGATGCTAAAGAGCTAAATCAGGATCAAAAGTGGGCAATATTTTCAACAGTATACTGTGTGTCTGAATGATTTCTGAAAGGTTGCATCCCAAAGATATGAAATGAGATATATGGTCATTTGAAAGCAGACTCCATGTACCTTGATGTATTGCTTGCGGTTGACGTACATGTGGACGAGAGAGCGGAACCGAACTAGACTCTCCCTCATTTTCACATAGCGCTTCCTGTAGGGCAGAATGAAGAATTGGAGTACCACCATTAGCACATCTCATACCTAATGTCATGTTTTAATCCCATTTCCTAAGAAACTTTTGTTACATATACAAAGAGACAAACGTTGTAGGCATGCTACAAGTACTTTGTTACAGAAGTCACCGTTACAATGTGTTTTTATGGATTTGGTTCAGTAGTTTTCTAAATCATTTCTATTTTGGATGTAATGCAGTGTTAAAGAGGATCTATTATAATATTGTGCTTTTTCTCTTTCCTTTAGCGTGTAATTTGACTTCCTCACTACTACGGTATATGTAGATGGTAAAAGTGAGTGGACTGACATACCATCTTTTTTAATTATCAGTACCACAATTTGTTTACATAAATGCTTGAAATAAATGCGGAAATCAGTTGATTTGCTCAGTTATGAAACCAGCAGTAGCATAGAAGCCAACCTTGTGAGGAAGCCTCGGCACTGGGCCTGCAGTCCGATGATCTTTTTGCGGAAGGCCACGAAGCGTTTCCTGACGAAGAACATGCGGGTGTAGCGCTGCAAGGTGAGGGCGGCAAGTTGACGGGAGCGCTCCCGTTTACACTCCAACAACTGGTAGATGTCCTCCTTCAGAAACAACTGCCGTTCACACACACACACACACACACACAAACGTACATGTCATTACTGTAGCTTGTATTGCTGTTTCGCTTTACTGTCTTTCAGGGGGTGTAGCAGACTCAGTTTTAGAGCTGAAGATCCTGGTTTCAGATGAAACTAGAAAACCGAAGGAACCCCTTGGTACTTGTCGGGAAGGAGGTTAAATAAGGCTCCAAAGTGAGCAGTTTCCAGAACAGAAGTGCTCGCCATCCAATCGCCGAAAAATGCAGTTCTTGCAGAAATCTCCAAATGTCAAAAGTTTTTGATAACAAATCACAGCAAGTCTTTTTCTATGATGTTCCTCAAGGTCTTGGTGTCTTAATGCTGTATTGTGGAGGGTTTTTTGATTTGAGTTTTTTATTAATTCTCAAGTGTTAATAAATGGTTAAATTTAGCACCAAATCTGCGTAACAAATGGTATCAACCCAAAAATTGCTGCAACAACTTACGAGACACAATAAAGCATGGAGATGACCATCATATACTTCCTTCATAATGCTCTCAGCCCTTATACACTTTTACAATTAATTTTAATTAGTTAATCAATTATTGGTTTTATTTCTGATATATGACCAGAACAACTTGACACACAGTGCTGAGCTGCATCTCAAATTAATCTTCAGGATCCCAGCTTTCAGATGATGTACACCACTTCTATGTGACATGTACTGCTGACCTGCTATCTCCCCCTAAAGACCCCCTGTACCCCCCTAAAAAAGACTAAAACGAGTCTACAGTATGTGGGTCTCTAAGGGTTCGTTTCTGAAAGGGTTACATGAACAAATGAGAGCACAAACTCACCTTTGTGACTCCAACGTGGTAGGCTCCTGGTCTGAGAAGACACAGCTTACTGAGCATTATCACACAGTTCTCTCCATTTGCTGCTGGAAGCTCTCGTAACCCCACCAGGGACTTATACCTGGGGATGACACACATACATATTCATATGCATTGGCTTTAAAAATAATAGTAATTATTATATTTATATTTTAGACATGTTAGCTATCACTTCCCATGCTAACTACCCTGTGGCTCCATCAATCCAGTGATTAACACTGTGTGTATGTTACCTGAACAGGAAGGTGTAGAATGGCATTCTGACAGGATACCCCTCTCTACGGATCCTAATGGTCTCCAGGACACCGGAGTGTCTCAGCTGGTTGCTGACCAGGTCGTCCTCATATACACCTGGTTGCTAAACACAGATGCGAGCACATTTGAAAAAAGTGTCAAGATACAGTGAGACTGAACTCATGCATGTAAATGATCAGTGTCATCAGTCTAAAAATCTACCTTCATGTTATTTGGCTTAATGCAGCGAACAAAAAAAGGGTTGCACCTGAAACGGAACAATAAAAGCAAACAAGTAATTCACATTTCCTGCTTATTAATCATCATGTTAAAGGGACTGTTTGTAACTTTTTATTCGTATAAATGTAGCGGGTCGCCACACATGCGCACTCGCATATGCGCGTTCGCGTGTGGCCACTGCCTCTCCTCCTCTGCCTGCCTGCCTTCACTCAGAGAGCGCGCGCGTTCTCGTTCAGCTCGCTCCACCTCTAGACGAGAACGCGCGCTCACTCCACACTGCAGAAGAGTTAGTTTAGCTCTGAGAATATCTAGTGAATGTACAGTGGACGTTTGCGTAGAAATAACTGCTGCAGCTCCTCCAGACCAACAGAGGTTTCCCGTGTCTTGTGAAATGATGGAGCTGCTCAGCGAGTAACGTTACCGTCTCGTTACCGACCGGGTGCTGGTGTCTCCCTGCTCTCTCCGGCTGCGGGCGGAGAGAGAAGGGAGACATGCTCCCTGAGCCCCGCTGCATCAGCCTGCGCTGAGGCAGG